>JAXCGZ010017472.1:0-63399 GCA_037179515.1 Halocaridina rubra | reverse complement strand
ATATATATATATATATGTGTGTGTGTGTGTGTGTGTGTGTGTGTATTCACATATCCATATAAATAAATAAATATATATATATATATATATATATATATATATATATATATATGTGTGTGTGTGTGTGTGTGTGTGTGTGTGTGTGTGTTTATATATATATATATATATATATATATATATATATATATATATATATATATATATATATATATATATATATATATATATATATATATATATATATATATATATATATATATGCGTGTGTTTTATTTTGTGTGCGTATATATATATATATATATATATATATATATATATATATATATATATATATATATATATATATGTGTGTGTGTGTGTGTGTGTGTGTGTGTGTGTGTGTGTGTGTGTGTGTGTGTGTGTGTGTGTGTGTGTGTGTGTATTCACATATCCATATAAATAAATAAATATATATATATATATTATATATATATATATATATATATATATATATATATATATATATATATATATGTGTGTGTGTGTGTGTTTATATACATATATATATATATATATATATATATATATATATATATATATATATATATATATATATATATATATATATATATACACTGTCTCGTGTAAAATGAATATAATTTACTGTATTTTCAACTACAAAGCAAATATTTCATCAATTTCACATTATATGAATAAAAAATTTAAACCATGTATCATAATACAAAAAATATGAATCATTTACATAATATATAAACAGCTTTGGAGATATATGTCTGTCTGCCTGTCTCTCTCTCAAAAAAAAAACACACACAAGTAAAATCATATAAGTACGACAAGCTTCGATAATAGTATTACAATCTCTCTCTCTCTCTCTCTCTCTCTCTCTCTCTCTCTCTCTCTCTCTCTCTCTCTCTCTCTCTCTCTCTCTCTTTCCATCAACGTACATAAATTATATTGGTGACATTACAGCGATCAAATGGAGTAAAATGGACGTCATGATATATGCATAAGAGAGAGAGAGAGAGAGAGAGAGAGAGAGAGAGAGAGAGAGAGAGAGGAGAGAGAGAGAGAGAGAGAGAGAAGCAAAATCAATGCCAGCTGTGTCATTTTACACAAGGGAAAACAAGTGTACAGTCTGATAAAAGCATATAATACTTTCCGGACCATCTGTCAGAATAACGTAGAACTACCAGCTGTGCCATCTGTTATAATAACACAACTGCCAACTGCACCATCTGTTACAATAACATACCTACCGACTGTACTGTTATAAAAATAATTTCCGGCTGTACCATATTTTACAATAACGTAGAACTTCCAGCTGTACCATGTTGCAATAACACAACTACCAGCTGTACCATCTTATACAATAACGTAGACCTACCAGCTGTACCATCTTATACAATAACGTAGACCTACCAGCTGTACTATGTTGCAATAACACAACTACCAGCTGTACCAGCTGTTACAGTAACGTAGAACTACCAGCTGTACCATGTTGCAATAACACAACTACCAGCTGTACCATCTTATACAATAACGTAGAACTACCAGCTGTACCATGTTGCAATAACACAACTACCAGCTGTACCATCTGCAACAGTAACGTAGAACCACCAACTGTACCATATTACAAGACAACACTACGAGTAGTACTGTACCATCTGTTACAATTCAGAAGCACCAGCTGTATGATTTGTTACAGACATATAACTACCATCTGTCCTATCTTTTACAATGCAACTACTAACCGTATTATCGGATACAGCAATGGAGTTACCAGCTGTACCATCTGTTACAGAAACACAAAATACCAACTGTAATATGTTACAATAAACATAAGCCGTTTTTCCCAACTGTACCATCTGTTACAAATATAATCACCAGCTGTACCATCTGAGGCGTCAGGTCGAGGGTTCGTGCCCCGTCCAGGTCTGGGGTTAGCAAGGGCATGCACTCAGGGTAACGATTACATCTGCCAAAACAAGTCCTTCGCAAGAAGGCAACCGTCCTAGCCCTTGGTTGATAAGGGAGTCCGTGACGTAAAGCCGGAACAAACAAACAAACCGTCTGTTACAGACATAACAGAATATTATCATAACAATTTTATTACCCTCTATACCATCTGTCATAAACATAACCATCTGTATAGTTAACAGAGAACTACCACCCGTCTAAGAACAAGGAGATACCGCCCGTATCATCTGTTACAAGCATAACTATAGATGGTTTATAGCAATAGTAAAATTACCATCTGTAACAAACATAATCATCTATATGACTTGTTAACAGAAAACTACCATCTGTCTAACCACCTACAATATAGAACCACTGTACCACCTGTGACAATTCTGAGCCATCTGTGAAAATTTTAAACAAACTGATATATTATACATATCTGACACTTGGAAAGATTCGATATTTCGAAGTGGTTTTAAAGACACACCTGGATTATTCTCCGTCTAAGCTAAGTAACAAGAAAAGGTCACTGTGGTATTTAAATAAGCAAGAAATAAAATGAACGATGTAGACCACACGTGTTTTCTGGATGACTCCACTACAGATAAGGTAAGTTTTCACACGTGGATTCTGAGACCATCTTAAAAAACATAAACGATCATATACATACATTCCTGAAAATACCGTTTCTCTTCACTGAACCTGTTATTATTATTATTATTATTATTATTATTATTATTATTATTATTATTATTATTATTATTATTATTATTATCATTATCATCATTATTATTATTATTATTACAAACATACTGAATATGGATGACTAGGAAATGGGGAACAACTAATAGACTCGTTCATTGACACCCACAAACACACCAATTAAAGCACCTTTTGTGTCTTCGACCAAGTGACGTGCATATATGCGTCATCAGAGCAGTGTTGAAATCTGCTGTCACAACTCTTAACATGCTTCGGAAATCATTAATTCAAATCACGCGCACACACACACACACACACACACACACACACACACACACACACACACACACACATATATATATATATATATATATATATATATATATATATATATATATATATATATATATATATATATACAATCATACAATAAAATTTATATACACACAATAGTTTCACAAACATTCATACATAAAACAATCAAATACATTCAAGCATAAAGGAAGGACACCCCACTACCCTTTCCTTCTTGTGTGTGTGTGTGTGTGTGTGTGAGAGAGAGAGAGAGAGAGAGAGAGAGAGAGAGAGAGAGAGAGAGAGAGAGAGAGAGAGAGAGAGAGAGAGAGAGAGAGAGAGTATATATAACCCCTTCGTGACCAAATTGACAAAACACGCAACATCAGTCAATATTAAAAGGCAGCAAAAGACACATTGTAGCATACATCCGGAATAACGGAGCGCGACAACAATACCAAATACACACTGCGTGGCTCGGTGGATGTACTGTCTGGCTCCTACCCAGGATATTCTGATTTCACCCCCTCCAGGAGGTTTCTACAGGTTCTATTCGAAGAACCACTTGGAGATGAGATGGGGAGAAGAGTGAGTACGCCTTTAGATGTACTGGGGGAAATGGTGGAACAGTCATGAGAACAAACATACACTGACAAGGGCAAAAATAACTTTTCCAATTTAAGAAACCGGACAACTAATAAATTATAATTCTAACAGATGGATTCTGGCTTTAATCTGGTCTATAGTACTCTACTAAAAAAATCTGTAAATATAATTCTTTATTCATCATACATACATGCACACACACACACACACACACACACACATATATATATATATATATATATATATATATATATATATATATATATATATATGTGTGTGTGTGTGTGTGTGTGTGTGTGTGTGTGTGTGTGTGTGTGTGTGTGTGTGTGTGTGTGTGTGTGTGGAGAGAGAGAGAGAGAGAGAGAGAGAGAGAGAGAGAGAGAGAGAGAGAGAGAGAGAGAGAGAGAGAGAGAGAGAGAGAAACTTGGACTGTATGTATTCTTCGTCTTCCAAGAGTTTTGCCTGAGGAAGGAAGGCTAGAATAGTTCCTCTGTGTTCCCCTGAGTGTCGTAAGAATCAACTGAATGGGACGGAGTGAGGGGAGAGGGAATCCCCTCCTCCGTATTATCTCTTCCCAAAGAGTTAGTGTGTATGCCATGACTCATCCACTCACTTTATAAGGGGGAAACTAGCTCATGTATATAGATAATTTGAAAATGAGAAAAGCTGAATTTAGGTTATGGGAGGAATACTTTTACTAATATATATTTATATCGAATGGTGACGATAGACAGTTACATACTACAAGTCACAATACTCCCAATCTCTGTTTCTCTTTATGTTTTCTTCATACCCAGGCTCGAGGAGGGTAGATTTATTTAACTTTATTTTACCTGTCCTGGTATCACGATCATACAAAAAATATATACAGTCAGGAATTGGCAGAGTCAAAGAACACCCATCTTAGCTCCTTGGGAAGAAGATTTACCACAGTAACTCCCCATTATCACCTCTCTCCTTGGGTCACCCATAGTGTAATTGGGCAAACTTCTTTAATTGCGGGGTCCGACAGCCATTGCTGATTTATCGCCAATGCTTCATCTCATGGCAACATCCCCCCCTTCGCCACCCACACACACGTCCAAAAGAGACTTCAAAACATCAAAATAAAATGATCATTCATTGACAACACATGAAAAACAGAATTTTGTTTTTCTTCTTTTTTTCTTCCAAAGTTAGCCTGGAAGTATCATCGGCAAATTCAAAATATTTTTACTTTCCAGCATTCTCTTTTTATGGAATAGTTTTGGTCATGTAAACATGAATGTTTCAGGAGAGCTAATGATGGACAGATAAACTTATTTAATTTATTTTTCTTCAGGAACTTGCCTGGAAGTATCATCTGGAACTTCTGAAAGCTGTTTCTGAAATCCAGCAAGTTTCTCATCGTCATATTTTAATGTGTTTTACAATTTCAAAGACAAATAAATTGAATATATTATTTTTCTATTCATTCTTTTTCTCAAATCTTGCCTGGAAGTATCATCTGGAACTTCTGAGAGAAGTTCTTGAAATCCAGTAATATTCTCTTTGTCATATTTTATATTTCAACTTCCAGACATATATTGAACAACTTATTCATTTAATAACTCTTCTTCTTAATTCTTGACTGGAAGTATCATCTACATATTCTGTGTGGAGATTTGTAGCTCGCGGATTGGTCGGTGCAGCGACTGCTTTTTCCCATCTACCTCCAGCCCCTGGAACTCTCTTCCCCCTTTTGTCTTTTCTAATTCTTATAACCTATCTTCATTCAAAAACACGTATCTATCGACATCTCAGGGCCTAATCTGCCTTGTCCTTAACCTTTTACTTTTTGTCGTCTTAATGTTTTCTTCGTGCCCAGGCCTTTATTGATGGGGACACTTTTCTTGGCTGTCCTGGTGTCACTCATTTGAAAAAAAATCAAAACAGATAAATTTGAACAATTCATTTATTCATTTTCCTTCTTCATATTTGCCTGGAAGTATCATTTGGATATTCTGGAATCAATTTTTGAAATCCAGTACGATTCTCTTCATCAAATTTTGATATGTATTGCAGTCCTAAAACATACACTGAACAGGTCATTTGATTTCATTCTTCTTACATTTTACTTGCAAGAATTGTCTGGAAATTTTGGAAAGCAGTTTTAGAAATCCAGTGCGCTCATTTGTGGTATTAAGACTATTGTGTTGCAAATTAGAAATATATAAATAGAGCATGTCATTTACCCATAACACTTCTTCAACCTTGCCTGGAATATCCAACTGGAAAAATGGAAAGCAGAGTTCAAAGACCAGTACGCTTGTGTTGGTGATAGACTCATCTATATTGCAACTGGGGGCTACATTAGCTTAGTGGTAGAGCACACATACGTGAGTTCAATTCCTCCGAGGGGCGTTAGGAGGAACATCCAGCCTTGATTCCCCAGCTCCAACCTGTGTTCACTCCAACCCGAATGGGGACGAATTGTGACATTGAACAAAGAAAATCTGAACTGGAAATTTAAGATAGTTCTTATTATTAATTTTTTCTTCTGTTATCTAGACTGGAAACATAATTTGGAAAAAAGTGACATGAAATCTGGAAAAAAGTGACATGAAATCTGCAGATTCCAGCACGCTCATCTTGGCAATAGTTTGGACACGAAAACACGAATATTGCAAAAGAGTTAATACATGCTCCATGAACGACGTTGGGTATGCATTCCAAAGACGTATATATTGCATTTTTACTCTGATTTCCAGTAGTTTTCGGTCATTTTGGTCATGCAGAAACTCGCTTGCAGAACATGGTTTTGTTGAAAGAAATATCTAAAGCAATAATTTTTCTTCTTCTAAATATTTTGCTAGTAACAAACTAAATATAGGAGAAATTTTGTACAGTTGCCTGAAACTGAAAAATTCTAAGGGATTTTTTGAAACCTTTCCAGTTCTAATATTGCAAACTTAGAAAAATATTTATTTCAGAAATTAAATTATGATATTAATTTAAGAACTTAATAGTGGTTATTTTAATAACGAGATATTATCTATATAACTATTATTTTATTAATTTACTTATTTATACATCTATTCATTTTACAAGCATTATGCTGTCTCTTAAGAGAGCATACAGAATTATATATAAAATACGTCAAATGCAAAATAACTTTTGGGAAGCAAATGTGTGTGTGTATGTGTGTGTGTGTGTGTGTGAGAGAGAGAGAGAGAGAGAGAGAGAGAGAGAGAGAGAGAGAGAGAGAGAGAGAGAGAGAGAGAGAGAGAGAGAGAGAGAGAGAGAGAGAGAGAGAGAGAGAGAGAGAGAGAGAGAGGAGAGAGAGAGAGCAAAAAGCAAGCTTACATACATTTCCAATCTTGAGAAGTCAGATTCATTTTGGACTTAATTAAAAAAATAACTGTATGATTAGAAAAATAATATAATTATGAGTAAATAAATAAATAATTAAAATATGTTTAAAAAAAGGAAAAACTACCACAATAGATGCAAAATATAATGGATATTTTGAAGTACTGTAACCATAAGACAAATTATAATTCATTCGATCAAAAATGCTTTTGTTATAGAGATCATACTGGATATAGTACGGGGTGGTACATAACCTTTTTACTAAGGTGCTTAAGCAAATGTTTTTTTTAATGGGGTCACACACTGGATGGAATACAAGGTGCTATGCAAATACTTTTTAATAGGGTCACACACTGGATAGAATACAGAGTGGTATATAACCTTTTGCCCATGTGATAAGCTAATACTATTCTTAACGGCTCACACACACACTGGATAGAATACAGGGTGGTACATGACCTTTTTTCTTAGGTGCTAAGCAAATACTTTTCTTTGGAACACACACACACACACACACACTGGATAGAATACAGGGTGGCACATAACATTTTACTATGGTGGTAAGCAAATACTTTTCTTAATAATAACTAAAAGAAGAGGTATTACGGCTCTCAGAAGACGTAAATCACTAAAAAGAGCAAAATGTCTAATGATAAAGAAGTACAGCAAACGACAAGAAGTAAAATGAGTTCATATCCCCTAGGTGGTGCCGGCGAGAGAAGGGTAGTGGCTTCCATCTTCTCATAGCTCCTGGCAACTGGACACATGAAGCGTGTACACAATTTACAGTTTTAAGTCAGTGGTTTACATTAGATTAAAAGGTCAGGTTTAGCAAAGGGCATAAAATGTCAATCCCGCGGCTTATAAAAAAAAACTATCACTACAAATAGAATTTTGTTCTATCACAAAAGATCTTGTCTCTGTCATGGTATTATAAAGAACTTTAGTCTTTATAAAGTGCCAAGAACATTTGACCTATTTCGCTAGCTTATTCTCATCATACATTCATAAAAGTGTATTATTAGAAGATCCGACAGTGAATAATCTGACTATTTTGGGAGAGCTTTTAAGCACGTGTGTGTGTGTGTGTGTATTTGCTTAACTGCCTGCATGTGTTGAAGGGATAGTGTTCCTCGTTTAAATCCCCGTCTCCAAGTTGGTATCTGAGTGCAAGTATATTTGCATTTATATGTAAAAACATCATTGTGTGTGTGTGTATGTGTGTGAGTGTGTGCGTGTGTGTATTTGTTTAACTGCCTGCATGTGTTGAAGGGAGAGTGTTCCTCACTTAAATCCCCGTCTCCAAGTCGGTATCTGAGTGCAAGTGGGTTTTGCATTTATATGTAAAAACATTATTTTGTGTGTGTGTGTGTATGTATTTGTTTAACTGCCTGCATGTGTTGAAGGGATAGTGTTCCTCATTTAAATCCCCGTCTCCAAGTCGGTATCTGAGTGCAAGTATATTTGCATTTATATGTAATAATATCATTGTGTGTGTGTGTGTGTGTGTGTGTGTATGTGTGTCTGAACATGTAAGCGTGTATGTGAATGTGCATGTTTCTATGTTTATGCGTTCCACGATAATGTGTGTGTACGAAAGTAAGTGTGAACGCAAGTGATGCTGTGAATGCTTGAAGGCGAATGAGCACATGTATATACGCATGTACGTATTTTTTTTTTTTATAATTGTGACACCAGGATGAGGGTAAATAAATCTACCCTCATCGGGGTTGGGCACGAAGAAAACATAGAGAGAAACAGAGATGGGAATTATTGTGACTTGTCAGATGTGAAGGGATAATAAGAAATGTGTAACAAATATTCAAGAATATTCGGTGTTGATGTAGGCATAGAGAAAGAACGGTAACTGAAGGAAGACTTAACATCGAACTGTCCTGGACAGTCTTACTTAAGTCCACAAGACCCTTCAGCTGTAGTATCGCAACGGGCGGTTGTGGCCATGGGCCAACCTACTACATGGCAAAGTACTGTACACAAAAAAAAATGGTTTCCTTTAGAAGAAAACAGTGAGTCATTACTTAAAAAAAATACGTTCACAATCTTTCGTCAGGTCCGCCTGGGAAAACTTATCTTTTTCTTCTGTTCATTAAAGTTATCGATGATGACACCAATGAAGAGATTTAGCGTGAGGAAAAAGTCAAAGATGATGAAGACGAAGTACAGATACACGTAGCTGTTAATTTCTCGTACGGGTTGTTTCAAAATCACCGTGGAATCGATGTGTGTATGTATGTAAGTAAATATGAAATAAGTATGTATGTATGTAAGTATACATGTAAGTAGGTAAGTATGTATGAAAGTAAGTAAGTATGCATGTATGTATGTACATATGTATGTGTGCATGTATGTATGTATTTATATATGTATGTATGTATGTATGTTATTAAGTAAGTAAACAAGCAATTAAGTATGTATGCATATATTCATGTATGTATGCACGCATTTGAAGAACGGCTTATTCAGTTCCTTGAAAAGCATATTACCTCCAATACTTATTCACAGAATCTTCTGCTTTTCAACGGAGTTTAAAAATACCTTTGGGTAAAAGCGGGACAGAAATAAGAATTATGTGCATTCATTGGGTTCTTTTAGTGTGTGTGTGTGTGTGTGTAAGTGTGTGTGTGTGTGTGTGTGTGTGTGTGTGTGTGTGTGTGTGTGTGTGTGTGTGTGTGTGTGTGTGTGTGCGCGCGCGCGCCTGTTTACAGGAAAAGCCTTATGCTTGTAATTCTCAGTTTCCTTGTTCTTGTGTGTGTGCATGTGTTTACCTAATTGCTCACAAGTCTCTCTTATGCCAGTAACTCCCCGTCTTCGAGTCCTTTAGTTTGCTTGTATTTACCTACTCGTATTCAAAGGAGAAAAACTTTATGCTTTTAATTCCCCGTACCTGAGTGTGTGATTACCTAATTGTGATTACCTAATTGTGTTTACGGGAAAGAGCCCAAAGCCTGAGTGTGTGTGTGTGTGTGTGTTGGTGCGTTTCTGTGTTTCAGGCGAAAAAGTGTACTTTTGGAACACGAAAATCACTTCATGGGTCTCAAATCTTACAGGAGATAATTATTTATATTTATATGCATTTTTTTTAAATTATTATCATCATCAACAAAATAAATAACACACACACACACATATACATATATATATATATATATATATATATATATATATATATATATATATATATATATATATATATATATATATACTGCGAGAAAGCAGCTAATGCTAACTGCACTAATGAAAACGATTAGGAGACGGGGAGCTACGAGAAGAGGGTACTTTCCCGGAAGTTCAATTGGGTAATTACACAAACACATACACACACTTTCGTATATAATTATATTTTCTTTTCTTTTCAAGTCGGGATTTGAATCTAGAATATATCACTGTGTCCCTGGCTAGAAGCAAAAGTATGTTTTATGTGCACCGAATGATATTGTGAATATTTGATCTCACACACACACACACACACACACACACGCACACGCACACACAGAAGACCAATCAGCTAAAAATAACAAAAAACTTAACAGATGGAAGGATAAAAATAACAGCATAGCGAAATACAGCAAACAGGAACATGAAAATAATGAAAAAATACTTAGAAGGAAGGGAACAGAGGGTTAGAGTAAGACACTCAGTGTCTGCATGGAGAAGAGTTAGTAGTGGAGTTCCACAGGGTTCAGTTTTAGGGCCACTTTTGTTCCTTGTATATGTAAATGACCTACCAGAGTCTGTAAATTCATTCATGAATATGTTTGCAGATGATGCAAAGATTGTGAAGAAAGTAAAAAACGAGAACAATGGTAGAGAACTTCAGGAGGATCTAAATAATCTGCATGAGTGGTCAGAAAAGTGGCTAATGAAATTCAATACTTCAAACTGTAAGGTAATGAGATGGGTACAAGTGCAAGAAGGCCCAAACTTGACTACTCGGTGGCTGGAGTACAACTTCAAGAGACAGAAAATGAGAGAGATCTAGGAGTAAACATACTGGCAGATTTGTCTCCAGAAATACATATAAATGGCATAGTAAGGGCAGCATATGCATTCTTATCAAATGTAAGGGTAGCCTTCAGGCACATGGACAAGGAAATGTTCAGAAATATTTATGTAACCTATGTGAGGCCAAAACTCGAATATGCAGCCCCCTTTTGGAATCCACACTTGAAAAAGCACATAGGTAAGCTTGAAAAAGTTCAAAGACATGCCACGAAACTGGTGCCAGAAATACGCAATCTCAGTTATGATGAGAGGCTGAGGGAATTAGACTTACCATCACTCGAAGCTAGAAGATTGAGGGGGGATATGGTGACAGTCTTTAAATTCCTTAAACAGGTGATAGTAGCTCTAAGGAGTTTTTGGAAGTAGTAGAAGACAATTTCCTTTCTCAGCATGTACATGAAGCAACACGGGGGGTGAATACACTAGATTTAGTTCTTAGTAATAGAGAGAATATGGTTACAAATTTAGAAGTTGGTGAAAAATTGGGCAACAGTGACCATGATTCCATTAGATTTAACATAATTTTCAAGGAAACTATAAAGGAAAATAAGAATATTGTTCCAAACTTTAGAGCAGGAGATTTTGAGGGCTTAAAAACTAAATTATCTAATGAGGTATGGGAAGGGATTTCTGGGGTACAGATGTGGGTAGTTAATCCAGCAGGTCAGGTCGCAGGTAGCGGATTACCCCGAAATTTGAGTACCACATGCCAAGGATTATCACAAGATAAGATCAATACATTAAATTCTCTCACAGGAAAGAACAGCAGCCCGTCAGTTAATATAAATTTGGATGAGGAATATAACAATTTTGTCATGACTCTTAAGAATAGTCAGAGAGACTATATTCCCATGAAACATTGCAGATCAAGAAAAAATGACCCTAAATGGATGAACAATAGAATAAATAATCTTATAGGTATTAAAAGAGGAATATACAGGAAACTAAAAAGAGGTGAGGCAGCAATATATACAGTTAAACAGGGAAGTTAAAAAGATAGTTAGAGAGTCGAAAAGAAAATACGAAGTTAGAATAGCAGGAGAAGCTAAAGTAAATCCTAAAGGGTTTTATCAACATTATCAAACAAAATTTAAGGAAAAAGTCGGACCAATTGAAGTAGCCAATGGCCATATCACAGATGACGATAAAGTGATGTGTACATGTTTAAATGATTATTTCTTATCTGTATTTACAAATGAAAACTTGGAAAATATTCCGGAAGTAGAATCCATTTACAGAGACAGTCCCGATAATATACTTAGTTCAATAAATATTACGAGAGAGGAGGTAATAAAAGAAATAGATAAATTAAAGGCTCATAAATCTCCGGGACCTGGTGGAATATATGCTAGAATATTAAAGGAATGCAAGGAAGAGCTTAGTTGTCCTCTAACTGCATTATTTAATAATTCAATAAAATTAGGATCGGTACCCATGGAGTGGAAATTGGCAGATGTGGTACCAATATTTAAAAAAGGAGAACGTGTTAAAAAGAATAATTATAGGCCGGTAAGTTTAACGTCAACAGTGGGTAAGATTCTAGAATCCATAATTGCAAATAAAATAAGGGCACATCTAGAATTACACAGACTGATAAAACTTTCACAACACGGGTTTCTTAAGGGTTTTTCGTGCCTTACAAACTTACTGTCTTTTTATTCAGAAGTTTACGAGGCAGTAGATTGTGGCAAAGAATATGATACAATATATCTAGATTTTAGCAAAGCTTTTGATAGAGTTCCTCACAAAAGATTAGTTAAAAAGCTGGAAGCTCATGGTATAGGAGGAGCTGTGCTCAGATGGATCAAACAATGGTTAAAAGACAGAAAACAGAGGGTTTGCATAAATGGAGAGAAATCAGAGTGGGGCTCGGTTACTAGCGGGGTACCACAAGGCTCGGTACTGGGTCCTCTATTATTCATCATATATCTAAATGATCTGGATTCGGATATCAGTAGTAACCTAAGTAAATTCGCAGACGACACTAAAATAGGTAGAACTATAAATGGAAAAGAAGACATTCATGCTTTACAGGAAGATCTAAATAGATTATCTGAATGGTCGGACAAATGGCAAATGGAATTTAATGTTGAAAAATGTAAAGTAGTTAAAATGGGTACTATAAAAGACAATACTAGTTATAAGCTAAATAACCATGAAATCATGAGTTCTCAGTGTGAAAGGGATTTGGGAGTTCTTGTGAGTAGTAGTCTTAAGCCAAGAGAGCAATGCACAGCAGTCAGAAATAAAGCAAACAGAATTTTAGGATTTATCTCAAGAAGCGTCAGCAATAGGACGGAAAAAGTTATTTTGCAGCTCTATCTTGCATTAGTTAGGCCCCATTTAGATTATGCTGTGCAATTCTGGTCACCCTATTATAGAATGGAAATTGAATCCTTGGAGAGAGTGCAGCGAAGAATGACCAAGATGATACACAATATCAGAAATCTACCATATGAGGACAGATTAAAAAAACTTAATCTACATTCTCTAGAGAGGCGAAGAGTTAGGGGGGATATGATTGAAGTGTATAAATGGTTTAAAGGGATTAACAAGGGAGATATTAATAAAGTTTTAAAAATTCATGATCAAACCAGAACTCGTAATAATGGATTTAAGCTTGATAAATTTAGGTTCAGAAGGGAAATTGGTAAAAATTGGTTTGGTAATAGAGTAGCTGATGCATGGAACAAGCTTCCTAGTATGATAGTAAATGCCAATACCTTAGACACCTTCAAATGTAGATTAGATAGACATATGACAGAGGTAGGGTGGGTATGAATAGGTTAGTGCTTATTAGAAAAATCATAAAAAGAAAAATAGAATAAATAAGTAGAGTAGAATAGAATAGGTTAGACATGCTGAAAATACAATTCAAAAATGGAGCTGCCTCGTGTGTACCAGTAGGCATGTTGCAGTGTCCTCTATTCTTATGTTCTTTTGTTCTTATGATAGAGTGGATAGGGATCGATATTTTGATATGGCAGGCTCTAGAACTAGAGGTCATAGTTTGAAGCCTCGTAAGAAAACTTCTTTGCAGGATGTAAGGAAATATTTTTTCAGTGTAAGAGTAGTTGATAATTGGAATTGGCTAAGCGAGGAGGTAGTTAATGCTATCTCAATCTATAGTTTTAAGGACAGGTATGATAAGTATCACTAAGTATAAAATGGAACCGATCAGGAGACGGGAAGATACGAGCTTTGGGCTCTTTCCCGTAAACACAATTAGGTAATCACACACACACACACACACATAAATAAAGGGAACAATGACGGTGGGAGTAAAGGGGGGTTTACACGGTCAAACGGTTCGTCGAACGCGGTTCGACAGACAAGTGTTTGAAGTGATGTTCGAACGTGCGAACAGGGAATTTGGTAGCAAACACATTCCGTGTTCGACAACCAAATACACGGTCAAACGGTTCGTCGAACGCGGTTCGACAGGCAAGTGTTTGAAGTGATGTTCGAACACGGAACGTGTTCGACAACCAAATTCCCCGTTCGCACGTTCGAACATCACTTCAAACACTCGTCTGTCGAACCGCGTTCGACGAACCGTTTGACCGTGTAAACTCCCCTTAATAAAGAAAACGGTCACGAGAGACATGAGGAGAATAAATCTTAAAAAAAAATGAAACGGGTCTAATCCATTAGAAAAAAATATCCTCATTGAAAGATTATCCAATAAAAGGTCATTAACATTGGAGAATATGCTAATCATTATTTAAGAATATTAATCGGATTAGTAGATTATCTCCTTAATACATATATGAGATGAAAATTTAACAAAAGACCAATAAGCCGAAAATAACAAAAAACTTAACAGATGGAAGGATAAAAATAACAGCATAGAGATATAAAGCAAACAGGAACATGAAAATAATGAAAAAATATATAAATGTAATTGACAAAACAAGGAATAAAATCTTAAAAAATTTGCATAACATAACTAAATAAATGAAAAATGTATAAGAAGATAATTTAAGTACATAAAATGAAAATAATAGTGCATAAAGACATTAAAAAATAATAGTAATAATGATAATAATAATAATATAGGAATAAAAATAATAATGATAATAATAATTACAAAAAACACACATTAGAATTAAAGGTATTGGTTTTACGTCACGAACTCCCTTTTCTACTAAGGGCTAGGACGGTTGCCTTCTTGCGAAGGACTTGTTTTGGCAGATGCAATCGTTACCCTGAGTGTATGCCCTTGCTAAGCTCAGACCGTGACGGGGCGCGAACCCTCGACCTGACGCCTCATAGTCGCGGACGCTACCGTTTGAGCCACGGTGACTACAATAATAATAGTAATAATATAGCAATAAAAATAATGATGATAATAATAATTACAAAATACACACATTAGAATTAAAATCATAGCAATATACAAAGAAAAAACTACAATATGGTTGGGGGCTAACTTTGTGAGGAATAACCTTGTCTCAGAAGAGTTTAATGAATTACGTCATGGATCCATTGACCCTTAGATAAACTGATACTGTCTTTCATTTCAATGAAAAATGATGCCACTATTTTCCGCTTGAAATGACAAGTACTCTTGAATGACATAGTGGCACCACTCCAAAACTGTTTCTTATGGATAATACCTGTATGAATATTATGAATGTTTAATCCCACCAAGTTTCCTGTGACCTTTGTGTTTATTACTCCTACTGTAGTTGTTCCTTTGGTGCTTGAGATGGGGTCCAGTTACAACCCAAAATATAGCTTTATTTTCTATGTGTTGTTTCACAGATGGGCTCTCTTAATATATATATATATATATATATATATATATATATATATATATATATATATATATATATATATATATATATATATATATATATATATATATATATTCAGTCAAGTCTTTGAGTAAAATCTTTGACCTGTGAATTGGCTTGGTTTTAGTGCAGTCTATCTTTTCAACACGCTCTATTTGATGTTTGCGTGAGAGAGAGAGAGAGAGAGAGAGAGAGAGAGAGAGAGAGAGAGAGAGAGAGAGAGAGAGAGAGAGAGAGAGAGAGAGAGAGAGAGAGAGAGAGAGAGAGAGAGAGAGAGAGAGAGAGAGAGAGAGAGAGAGAGAGAGAGAGAGAGAGAGAGAGAGAGAGTGTGTTAACAGTTAAAAGTGCTTTTGCAAGGCCATGTAGAAAAAAAGAAGTGAAAAAAGGTGATAAAAATGGAGGAGGAAAAACCGAGTAGATTCTCGGAAGAGGGATGGAGGGCTTACGCCATTTTTATATGCTTTAATTTTGTTTCATGTTTTTATTTTCTTTCACTCTCTTCCCCGTGTCGTTTCAATTATTGGTATGTATGGAATATTATATTTCATATTGTTTAATATATCGTATCTTTTTTATTTATTAATTTGAGTCAAAACACTAGTCTCTTGTTTATACAGTATTTATACAGGGTGGCACATATCCTTTTGCTAGGGGCAAAGATGAAAGCAGAATACTATATATTTTTTCTTTTCTAACATCGTTCTTCATTGTTTTCCATGTATAGTTTGCTGATCGGTTTGCCCCTGTGGCTTTCAAAGTATGAGACTGAGATGCTTTTCGCGTTGATGAAGGAATTTGGGCAAATCCCTATCATGAGAACATGAAAGCTGGAGCTACCTTCATTGCCTAGAGATATATTAAACGATACCAAGATGCACGTTGGGCTCCAAATTGAATTAATTTTACTGTGCTTCACAGAGAGTTGGATGGGTGCTTACCTTCGCAAAAAGATCATAGAAGAAAAGGTGATTCCGTTCTTAAGGGAGTCTGAAAACGTCTTGGATACAGACGAAGGGTGTTTTCTATACACTTCACTATCCTTGGGATCGAATGAGATGCAAAATTTCATGGAGGACTTCGGGACTGATTTTTTTTTATCAAAATGAATGGCCTGGAAAAACACTGGACCTTAGCCAAGATGAATACATTGGAACAAACCTGAAAGACAGAGTAGAGGCTAAGATGGTCTAAACGTGACGTTCATCTGTATTTGAAAGCTGAGCTTGTGAGACATCTGCAAGATGGATCCATTCATTTTGAGTGACACATTAAGAGCGAATGGCAATTTCAGCAAAGGTTAATTTTTAACCTAACCAAACCTAACCTCTAGTATATTTCTATTCCTATCAACTTCGCGCAAAACGTCTTTAACAAAACAGTTTAATGTTCGCACAAAATGACATCGATTAATAGACCGCTGAAAATGGATATAATTTTAACTTCGCTCAAACGACTGGACACGCTGCAAAATGTGTAACTGGAGGATCCTCAACAGCATTCGGATGGACGTCATACCCGGGATTTTCGTCATCAGAATCGTCAAATCCCACCTGGTATTCGAGGATGGAGACGAGACTCGAGGATGAATCACAGTCTTTACGATCTCGACCAACCACGGCGCTACCCCCAGCGTCCCCGGGCGAGGAGAAATTGCAGCAGCTCTACAGTCGTCGACAGCCCTGTTCAAACTGTGGGGAAATAAACCATGATCTTTCCCACTGTTGGTTTAACTATAGACTTAAATGTGGTCACTGCCGTGAACATGGCCATAAAACAAGATTATGTCCCTTAAATATATAGCAATCACATTGTAATACAGGCTTATTGAAACATTTCATAAATATACAACACATCAATGCACAATCACTTTTGGGTAATTTCGACAATATTGCACTAATGATCAGAGAAAATAACGTGGATATAATGTGTGTTTGTGAAACTTGGCTCCTATCTAATATGCAGTCTGGTTTTGTTGCTATACCTGAGTATTCTTTTTATCGATTTGATGGCGGTAGGGGTGGGGGTGTGGGGGTGTATGTAAGAAATCATCTAACGGTCTCCCTATTAAAGACCCCTGAAGTCGAGCGACCTCCTCATCTCGAAGACATTTGGTTGACTGTTCAGAGTAGGAAATTCCCTTCATTCATCCTGGGATGTGTATATAGACACCCTCATGCACTCAACGACACCTTTGATTACATCTCCGAGGTATTTCGGTCGGTCTGTTTGAGGAGCAAACCTCTCATTATTATAGGCGACTTCAATGATAATCTCCTTCTTCCTAATAATAAAATGGGGAAATTAATTCAATCCCTCCACTTAAATCAGCTTGTGAATAAAGCAACCCGTATCACCGCTAATTCCTCCAGCCTAATTGATCTTATAATTACCAATACACCTAGTTTTATAGTTCACCACGATGTCTTACCTTGTCCTGTAGGAGACCACGAGCTTCTAATAGCTACAGTTAATGTCAAGAAGGAAAAGAGACCGCCAATTGTTAAAACTTTCCGATCTCTTGAGAATTATTCTCAAAATTGTTTCTGCGACACTCTTCTTAATGAATACAACATTTTAAATTCAATACTAACTACAGATTGTGTAAATTATCAAGTTTCTACTTTTACTGATGTTTTTACGAGATGCTTAAATGAATGTGCCCCTCTTACAACCAAAGTCATGACACGCCCTCCTGCCCCGTGGATTGACTCTCAGTTAAAAGAGCAAATGAAAAGGAGAGATGACCTCCTAAGGCAATTTAAATCTGATAGACAAAACTCCGAGATGGAAAGAGCCTATAGAAGAGAAAGAAACCTTACTAAAACAATGTTGTCCGAAAAGAAGAAAAATCATTTCAGGGAAGAATTTTCCAAGTATAGGGGAAATATCAAAGGAACTTGGAATGTTATAAAAAGAATAATTCCTGCAAATAAGGAAATCTTAGAAAATTCTGACCTTCTCAGTGATAATGTGGAAAAGCGAGTGAATGATTTTAATAAGTATTTTGCTGAAATAGGTAAGTCCACATATGAAAAGTCCCAAGATAATAATGACTTGATTATTAATCAACCACATAATTGCCAGCCTCCAGCTGAAAGAAATATTATCAATAATTTTAGACCGCACCCAATCGATTTAGTCACACTTATTCTAATCATAAAGAACCTCAAACCAACAAACTCTTGTGGTTCCGATGGGATACAACTTCGCTTCCTAATTGACTCATTGCCAGTTACAGTATTTTTCATTTTAGTCATTGTTAATACATCCATTGTTACAGGCATTTATCCTAACCTCTGGAAGCATCCCTATATCATCCCCGTTTTTAAGAGTGGAGATAATAATAATGTTGAAAATTATAGGCCAATCTCTCTTCTCAGCATTCTGTCTAAAATACTTGAGAAGGTAGTTGCCACCCAGTTAATAAATTTCCTTGAATCAAATTGTCTATTATGTGAAGAACAACACGGTTTTCGGCCTAAACTTTCGACCGAGACGGCCCTACTTAAAATTACTGATAATATTTATAGTAATATTGAAAATAAGAAAATATCACTTTTATTATTGTTAGATTTGTCTAAAGCATTTGACAGTGTACACCATCAAATTCTAATGAGAAAACTTTCCAAAGTTCATGTTGACTCATTTTGGTTCGAAAATTATCTGAAAGATCGAATTCAATCAGTTCGAATGGGCTCGACTCTCTCTTCTTCTTTAGATATCAGTTTTGGCGTTCCTCAGGGTTCAATTTTGGGTCCTCTGCTTTTCCTAATATATGTTAATGATTTACCTCAATTTATAAGAGATTGCCTACTTGTTATGTATGCTGATGACACCCAGATTATGCTTACTGGTGACATTGATAGAATTCCTGAAATCTTAAAAAGGGCTGAAGATATATTAAACTGTGCCAAAAGTTATTTTAACAGTAATGGTCTTTTACTGAACGAAAATAAAACTAAATTCGTTATTTTTGGATCAAATCAATACCTGTCCCGCATTCCTGAGAACATCAGTATAAATTTCAACAATGTTTCACTCTTCCCATCTAATAAGGTTAAAAATCTAGGAGTTATTATGGACAGTACCATGACATTTAATTTTCATATCGATGAACTACATAAAAAAGTGAACGGGACCCTTATTTACTTGAACAGAGTCTATGAAAGATTCGAGCCTGATTGTAGGGTAATTGTAGTACAAACATTGATTTTAAGTATTCTCAATTACTGTCTGAGTGTTTGGGGTTCCACGACTAAGACCCAGATGTTACGAGTGAAAAGGCTCCAGAATTTTGCTGCAAGAGTTGCCATAGGGGGGGTGCATAAATATGATCACGTGACTCCCCTCTTTGAGAGATTGGGTTGGCTAAGGATGGACATGAAGTTCATATATAATATCTGTCTTTTAGTTTTTAAAATAAATCATGGAATATTACCGGAATGGCTCTTCTCATTGCCAACAGTTAATCAAGTGCGTATCAATAACGTCAACACCAGATATCAGAATTCTTTTTACGTGCCCAGAACTTCCACTGATATTGGGGCAAGAGCCTTAAATGTAATGGGCCCGAGACTTTGGAACTCTTTACCCGCAAACTTAAGAAGCTGCCAAACATTACCCTCACTTAAATCTCATCTTTTAAATCACCTACTTAATAAGTGATTTTAGTCTCATTATTATCCTCCCATTGGGTAGACGAAGTGTACGTATGCTTATTTTAATGTGTAAATATTTTGATTTTGTGCTTTGCAAATTTCATTTGTTTTATTTTGACATTTTACATTGTAATTTGTAATTAGATTAATTATCATGTAATAGCCATTTTGGATGGAATAAAGTTTTTGACTTTGACTTTGACTTTGACTCTGAGGTGCTGCTCTGATCATACCTCTCAAGACTGTAAGCTGTGCTCCCTAGTAAAAGATTATGTAACATCCTGTACAGTTTATATATATATATATATATATATATATATATATATATATATATATATATATATATATATATATATATATATATATATATATATATATATATATATATATATATATATATATATATATATATATATATATATATATATATATATATATATATATATATATATATATATACGCACAAACACACACATAGTCCCAAAAATACATATCCATACACTTCTAACACGTAAATCACTTGCAAGTTGAGCGAATTTTTAGAGCAGAAATAAAAAATAAGAAAAAAAAACGAATAATATACAATGAAAACAAAAGAAAAACAGGACGCTAAGTAAACCAAAGAGCAAAATAGGAGAAAAGAGAGAAGAGGAGAAAAATACCAAAACAAAAAACAAAACAAAATAGAAATCTCTTTTTTGTTTCTTAGTTTTTTTTTGTGGGGAATTCGTATTTCCCGCCACTTCCTTCATTGTATCTACGTCATATCCGCTTTCGCGCGCCATTTTTTTCCCGCTCGACACACCATTTCTCTTCTATATCATTTATTTCTCTGACAGTCAAAAAATATATATATATTTTATTTTTCAACAAATGAAAAATATACTTTCGTTCTTACATGGAAGAGAATATATATAATTTCTTAGTTCACAGCAAAATATTTATAAATTATTTTTGAAGATCATTTCTAACGTTTTATGAGTCACACAGTGTAGAATTCGCTGAGCGAGGAGGTAGTTAATGCCAACTCAATCCATAGTTTTAAGGACAAGTATGATAAGTATCACTAAGTACAAAATGAAACCGATCAGGAGACGGGAAGTTACGAGCTTGGGTCTCTTTCCCGTAAGCACAATTAGGTAATCACAGATGAATTGTAGCTGGGGAAGTAAGTCTGGAAGCCCTTCCTGTCTCCCCGCTGTGGGTTCGAACGCGGGTTCTTTATGTATTTTTGTAGAAAAGTTATGTATTTTTACATACAATAATATATAAATAAATCCGGTATTTCTAACAGCTAAAAAAAATAAATTGATACCATTTTTACAGTCAATTTTTTTTTTTTTTACATTTGATAATGTAAATGTTTTATAGCATAGAGGATAAATGAATACAGTATGCGACTGCTTACAGTAAAAAAATTCTTAACAAGTAAAAATATAAATACACTACTGCTTAAGGGGGGTTTACACGGTTAAACGGTTCGTCGAACGCGGTTCGACAGTCAAGTATTTGAAGTGATGTTCGAACGTGTGAACGGGGTATTTGGTTGTCGAACACGTTTGACAAACGTGTTCGACAACCAAATACCCCGTTCACACGTTCGAACATCACTTCAAACACTTGTCTGTCGAACCGCGTTCGACGAACCGTTTGACCGTGTAAACCCCCCTTTACAGTCATTTTACAAGTAAAAATATAAATATGACACTGTGTACAGTGATAAAATCAAATTAAAAAAAATAAATAAAATACTTTAATGGCTACAGTGATTACCTAATTGTGTTTACGGGAAAGAGCCCAAAGCTCGTATCTTCCCGTCTCCTGATCGGTTCCATTTTATACTTAATATAAAGATGACTACTTACAGAGGAGAAATTTAAACATTTCGGTCTACAACATAAATATATATATATATATATATATATATATATATATATATATATATATATATATATATATATATATATATATATTATATATATATATATATATATATATATATATATATATATTAAGATGCAAAAAAGATAAACAAACACATTATTGTTTACAGTGTGAAAATTACTGTTTCCAGTGGAAAAAAAAATACATACAAATTTCTGTTTACAATGAAACAAAATCCTAACACTATTTTTGTTGGTATATGTCGACAAGCAGTCCCCGTTTGATTGGGGGTGGACACACAGAAGTTGAAGCAAGGAGATAAAGGTTACCTGTCCAGCTGCGGGATCAAACTCGAGAACTGTCAGGCTCAATCACATCCCAATTGGAGCGTTCTACCACTGCGCTACCGTGGCCTCTAACTTAAAACTTTACTTAGAAATAAAAATAAATACTTTTCAACAAATAGAAAATAAATAAATAAATAAATACACAAATAAATATAATAATACATAAATACGCAAATAAATTCTGCATTGCTTAGTAAAAAAAAAATAATACATACAATGAAATGCTAACGACATAACTCTCCCACCGACTAAATATAAACACGTTACTGATTACAACAATAAATAAATAAATAAATAAATAAATAAATATTTAAATAGACAAATAAAACAAATAAACAAATAAAATTAAAAAAAACAATTTCTCTGAGAGCTGATAAAACATTTAGATATTAAAAGTGATAAAAAAAATATTACTTTACTTCTGACAGTCGGAAAATAATATAACCTTTTATACCTTGTAGTTGAAAATACACAAAATGAAAAAATATTGAAGGTTTATGTTTCTTACTCCAAAAATTCATATTTACATCTGTGAAGCAATGGTGCCCCGGAAGTGTTAAGTGGAGGGACACTATGGAAGTTTTTTTTTTTTACCAACACTTATGTGTGTGTGTGTGTGTGTGTACCACCAGACGCCAGTGCTGTGTGTGTGTGCTATGTGTGTGTGTGCGTGCGTGTGAAATTACCTAATTGTGTTTACGGGAAAGAGCCCAAAGCTCGTATCTTCCCGTCTCCTCATCGGTTCCATTTTATACTTAAGTGATACTTATCATACCTGTCCTTAAAACTATGGATTGAGTTAGCATTAACTACGCGCGTGTGTGTCAGATTAATTAAGTTTCCTCATTAATAAATATGCGAATATCGAGAAACGCTACGCATAAATCAATAAATAAATAAATACATTTAATACATAAATAAATAAATAAATTAAAACGAAAATAAAGAGAAAATCAATAAAAAAAATCAATATTCTTAATGATTTATTATTATTATTATTATTATTATTATTATTATTATATATATATATATATATATATATATATATATATATATATATATATATATATATATATATATATATATATATATATATATATATAGTTCCGGTTTTACGTCACGGACTCCCTTATCAACCAAGGGCTAGGACGGTTGCCTTCTTGCGAAGGACTTGTTTTGGCAGATGTAATCCTTACGCTGAGTGCATGCCTTTGCTAACCTCAGACCGTGGCGGGGCGCGAACCCTCGACATATATATATATATATATATATATATATATATATATATATATATATATATATATATATATATATTTCTTTTATGAATTCCCCCTGAGGGAGGGGGATAAGCATACTCCCTCCATGTTCCCCTGCGTGTCGTTAAAGTTTGTTAAATGGGGCGAGGCGAGGGGACTGGGAATCCCCTCTTCTGTATTTTCTTCCCGTAATGAGTCCAGGTATTTTGCTTTTACTCAGCCACCTCCTTTCAAGTGGGGGAGGGAATGGCTCATGCATATAGATAGAGTTTAATGAATGTACAAAAGGACAAAATCGGTTTGATAAACCCATGAAGTTCAGAAAAAAAATTTATTTCCTTTTAATTTTCCTATAATGTAGTCACCGTGGCTCAAGCGGTATCGTCCGCGACTTTGAGGCGGCAGATCGAGGGTTCGCGCCCCGGCACGGTCTGAGGTTAGCAAGGGCATGCACTCAGGGTAACGATTACATCTGCCAAAGCAAGCCCTTCGCAAGAAGGCGACCGTCCTAGCCCTTGGTTGAGAAGGGAGTCCGTGACGTAAAACCGGAACATTACTACACAATTACGGTATTACTGTCAGCTTTAGCGTAATCGGTAGAGTACAGGACTCGGGGGATGATGGACCAGTGGTCGAGCCCACGCGGGGTGATAGGAGGGGCATCCAGCCTTCATTCCCAGGCCTCATTCCGGGCATCCAGCCTTAATTCCCAAACCTCATTCCGGGCATCCAGCCTTAATTCCCAGGCCTCATTCCGGGCATCCAGCCATAATTCCCAAACCTCATTCCGGGCATCCAGCCTTCATTCCCAGGCCTTATTCCGGGCATCCAGCCTTAATTCCCAGGCCTCATTCCGGGCATCCAGCCTTCATTCCCAAGCCTCATTCCGGGCATCCAGCCTTAATTTCCAGGCCTCATTCCGGGCATCCAGCCTTAATTCCCAAGCCTCATTCCGGGCATCCAGCCTTAATTCCCAGGCCTCATTCCGGGCATCCAGCCTTAATTCCCAGGCCTCATTCCGGGCATCCAGCCTTAAAACCCAGGCCTCATTCCATCTGTATCCACACTGGGACTAACGGTAACATATTAAAGGTGAAAAAAAAATCACCTTTTCCTAAATTTATGGTTTGATTCAACCACTTAAACAAAAGAAAAAAAGAGGAACAAGGGTGAAAAAGTAAAAATAAACGATTTTTAGGTTCATTGTCTCTCCCATATGCAAAACCACGATTCTTTCTCTCAAGAGGACGAAACTTCAAAGTAAAACCGACTCTAAAGAGTTCCACTTCAAAGGTCAAAGAAATTCAGGGGAATATTTTCTTCTAAAGATAACAATATAAGTGGTGTTCTGTTATGTAATGCACAAAAACAAACCACATGTAAAGTGTGTATATATATATATATATATATATATATATATATATATATATATATATATATATATATATATATATATATATATATATATATATATATATATATATATATATATATATATATATATTCGTTAAATCAAGAATATATATGTCCAGAGAAACACGCGAGTTAATACGGATAATCTTCCAGCATTTGCCCCACACAGCTAAGGGCATACCCACTGACGAAATTCCAATACTCTTTTTATTTATGCCAATGAGGTTCTTGCTAAGAAATACTTTACGAACCACGCTGAAGAGTTGCATTCGGGATTTTCTGGGTGAGAGGCAAACACTGATCCGCTAAGTTCCGAAGGATAATTCTTTATAAAAATAATAATAATAATAATAATAATAATAATAATAATAATAATAATAATGTAGTGTCCCTCTGTGTAACATCAGTAGAAGTTCCAGTTCTCCCTCTTTTACATTTTTGTGATTGAGCGCACTAAGTTGTATAATTCTGTTCTACAGGTCCCAGCTTTGAATCCCGACAATGGATTCGGAGCTGGGACAACAATATCAACAATACTCTTACTAATAATAATAATAATAATAATAATAATAATAATAATAATAATAATAATAATAATAATAACAATTAATTTGGTCCTTTCCTTTAAGGTTCCCAAAGACTTTGAAATGCTTCTCTACGCCAAAGTCACTTGAACATAAGGAGAGGGTAATGGTGTATTTTGTAGGGTAAGTAGTCACTGTCAACTCAACAGGCTAATTGAGTATATCACTGGGTGTGAGGGGCCAATGTAGGAGCAGTTTCTTCAGAAGCTCATCTCTGACCATAAAAAAGTATGTCTCGTATTTCTAATGTCAAATAATATTTTCAATAATAATAATAATAATAATAATAATAATAATAATAATGTCTTTCCTTATGATACTACAAGTGAAATTTTATCAGGAATAAAATAAACACAAACCTAACCTAATCTAAGACGAAATTCTTCCTAAAAAAATTATAATAATAATCATATTCACTTACGATCACAGCGCACGTCTTTTAGTAGAATATCTAGCCCCTCCTCATTGGGATAATAATTAAAAAAAAAAAAAAATCTCCCCTCATCGGGCTTGTGCACGAAGAAAACATAAAGTAAAGAGAAGCAGAGATGGAGAGTATTGTGACTTGTCTGATGTGAAGGGATATAAAGATATGTGTAACGAATATCCAAGAATATTCGGTGTTGCTTTAGACATAGAAGATCCATAACTGAAGGAATACTTAATATCGAAATGTCCTGGCCAGTCCTAACTAAGTCCAAAAGACCCTTCTGCTGTGGTATCGCAACGAGTGGCTGATGCCATGGGCAAAACCTAATATATGGTATGTGCATATCCCCTCCCTCTTTCCCATGTGGAGAAGTAAAGCCCTTTAGATGGAAAAAAAAATACCAAACCATCCAACACCCATCTGCAACATATATACATAACTTATGTGAGACCTGAGCTTGAATATGCAGCCCCCTAATGGAATCAGAAAGTGAAAAAAAAAAAAAATAAAATAAAAATATATATATATATATATATATATATATATATATATATATATATATATATATATATATATATATATATATATATATATATATATATATATATATATATATATATATATATATATATATATATATATATAAACATGGAACAAATTCATGACATGCCACGGAGCTGGTGTTACAGACACGGTTTCAGTTATGAGGACAGGCTGAAGGAACTAGGTTTACCACCACTCGAAGCTAGAAGAAAGACGGGGGGGGGGATATGATAACGATTTCTAATTTCTTCATAATCTCTAAGCAGCTGATAGGGAGAAATACTCTTAACATATTACGTTGGCTCTAGAACTTAGGTAAGTTTGAAATTTAGAGAGAAAGTGTTGTATAGTTCGTAATTAATGAGAGGTTAAAGGAATGAGGTACGTCAACAGGGCAGGACAGGAGCCGGTAGGGGATCTAGTATAAGGGAAGGATTTTTCTTTGAAACTATTGTTGTTCGTATAAACGGGGTTATGACGACGCTGATGTTCATGAAACTTACCCATTTATTATTATCATTATTATTTCCAATATATATATATATATATATATATATATATATATATATATATATATATATATATATATATATATATATAATAATAATAATAATAATAATAATAATTGCTTAACAACTAATTTTAAATCGCCTGTAAACAAACTCTCAACTTGGTTGTAACCCCGTTTATACAAACAGCACAATCATTTTCAAGTCATACGTCTACGTATTTTTTTTTTTTAACATCTCATAAACTGCAAAGTATTTATTACCTCGAAGAAATATGTTCTATTGACCTTATGGAGTATAATATACATCTTGCGTACATATAATATACAGCCCCTATACTGTGTTTTCATTTTATTTGTATTTTCCAAGTGCAGTATACATACGCTCAACCAATAACAAGTATAAATATATTGAAGTTCAGTATGGACGAAGATAAATAGTATTTGTGATGTTACACTAGTAATATATATATAATATCCTAAAATTATTTTACGACGCTATAATAAATTTCAAAAACTTCATCAAACTAAATAAGGAAAATATTTTTTGAAGAACAGAGTAACATTTCGGGAGGGGCGGGGGGGGGGTTAAGGTCGGGAAGGGAAAACCCCCTCCCCATTAACCTTGAAAAAAAAAAAAAGTTATTTTCGAGTGTTTTAAGCTTATTAAATCCCCAAACGTTAGGTTGATACGCCTAGGCTAAATATATATTGAATGATTATAATAATAATATAAAACAACGAAAAAAAAATACCTCAAACAAAAAAATAATTTCAATATTGATCTCGTTTCTGAACTTCGGGTGAATTAGCCTAATGAAAACTTTACTAGGTTTTTATGGAAAATTTCATTATTGTTTTTCCCAACTCACGATGTGAATATAAACCCTTCTGTGAATCACACCACAAAACATAAAAAAAAAAAAAATGTCCAGGACTAGAAATAATCTCGGTTATCAAATCTTATCTCAACTAACCTAACCTGATTAAAGTTAATTTCACGATATATTTTTATCACTTGATGTGAAAATAACCATATGAGTGAAATGTAATTATGAAATTGGACATAAAAAAAAAACCAATTACTTCCATTATCAACACGATTCATGACCACAAATAAAATTACCTACAAAAAAATTATTCTAAACAAGTATAATGAATAGAATATTTTTATTAAATGGTGTGTGAAAGTAAAAATAAAAATATATTTTGCTTAGGCTAAATACTTACCGGTGTCAATATCATAAAACTAAAATAAATTAAGCCAGTAACAAGCATGCCCAATTCCATGTCCTCAAAAGGGACATACCCACATCGTGTCCACTGAGAACTCGCCCTTAAAACGAATCTTCTTTCACTAATCACTTATTATAAACGGATTATAAAAATCTTACCTGGTAATGCCCCATGTGCTAGACACGTGCATGCCCAATTCCATGTCCTCGAAAGGGACATACCCACATTGTGTTCACAGAGAACTCACTCTTAAAACGACTTTTCTTTCACTAATCACTTATAAACGGATTATAAAAATCTTACCTGGTAATGTCCCATGTGCTAGACACGTGCATGCCCAATTCCATGTCCTCAAAAGGGACATACCCACATCGTGTCCACTGAGAACTCGCCCTTAAAACGACTTTTCTTTCACTAATCACTTATTATAAACGGATTATAAAAATCTTACCTGGTAATGCCCCATGTGCTAGACACGTGCATGCCCAATTCCATGTCCTCAAAAGGGACAACATACCCATATTGCGTTCACAGAGAACTCACTCTTAACACGAATCTTCTTCACTAATCACTAATTATAAAAGCATTAACACTTCAAACCGTTAGAGTCTTAATTAAACTCACTAATTTGCCATAACAACTGTTCTTCTTCTCACTCGGATGTAAATAAAGGATTGTTGACAAAAATGAAACATTAAAAGATTTCGACATTTTCTGCTCTCTAGAGTGAACACTAACAAAATTATTGCTTTCAATTTTCATCCAACAAGCTGTCTCAAGTGATTTAATAAAATCATATTATTATTATTATTACAATTAATTTTATTTAACTTAATTATATTTTATACCATGACAATATTTAGAATCTTATTGTCATATATAAGTGATTTAATACAATTATATTATTATTACAATTACTTTTCTTTAACTAGAATTATATGTTATATCATTACAAAATTTATAATTTTTAATATCATTATAATACAATTATTTGTATTACAATCACTTTTGTTTAACTTGAATTATATTTTATATAATTACAAAATTTTAAATTTTTAATACCATTGTAACTATTTAACAAATGGAGTGGCATAACGCATTTTTATAGGTTTTCATATTATCTACCTTCCTTGTCGGGAATCGAACCTGGGAACTCTTGGCTAGAGCTCCACAGCTTATTGTGGCTGGGAAATAACACATATGACTTTGTCAGGTCATCGGTTCGCAACCCACCGCGGTCTGAGGTTGAAAAGGACGTTCACTCAGGGCAATGGTTGCACTTGCCAAAACCAAAGTCTTCCGCAAGAAGGCATTGCCCTAGCCCTTAGAAGAAAAGGATGTCTGTGACGTAAAACTGGATCAGTATAAAAAATATGTCATACCTTGGAATTTCATTCTCTCAACATACCAAGTCGCATAGAATTCCACTGAACTCTTGACTGTTAATTATTAACGTTTTTAAAATGAGTTATAGTAATGAAACTTTTACAAAGAAACACAGAAAGAGTTTGGTTATATTTGTACTCTATTCACTTGCAAGGAATGGCTGCATTTTCGACAATGAACCCAATGGAGGAGATATCTGCATTATATATTTCCCATATAAAGCACCATTTTGTGTCACAATCAGTCCTCATTCAAATGCAGGTGGACAGATAGGTTGGAGTTGGGGGACTGAGGCTGGATGTTCTTCCTAATGCCCCGCGATGGGATTGAACCTGCGGTCTACCAGTGAACTACCACGACCCCCAAAGTAAAGTTTGTGTAGAAGTTAGTTCCCATTGAAAAGTGGGCAGTCACAGACAGGCTGGAGCTGGGGGAATATGGCTAGTTGCCCTTCCTAATGCCCCATGGTGGGACTGAACCTGTGGTAGCTGCTCCCCAACACGTGCACTCTACCACTAAGCTACTGAGGCTCCCACGCCAGCATAGAAAGATATGCCCCTCAGTATTATAAATGAAATACATATATTATCATCATCATTATCGTCTCCAACACCATGCAATGCAAAAGACCTCATTGAAATTTCAATTTTAACATAAGGATAATAAAATAACCAAGCTGGAAAATAAACTCACTTTGTTCTACTCCTGCAAAACCCGTTACAGAGCCGTAACCTAACCTAACCTTAACCTGACAACAGCTGCATTGTAACACAGAAAATGAACCTAAAGAACAATAGCAGAGTCGATTCCAGTTCAACACCATTGATTCCAATAGATAATATTACATAAACCAAATGTTAAGAGAATAATAATTAACTTGACGGATTACTGCATTTTTTATAAACTATGCAGTATGCTGTGATACATCTGAATGGGAATAAAGTAGAAAGTTTCGTTCTGGTCTTTATATATATGAAATATTACGTAAAAGTTTATATTCACCAACAATATTCCTGGGTTAATTTTGGGTACAATGCCGTATTTATGATACATAAAATGGGTAAATTCTTGGGCACAATACCACATTGCTGATACATACAATAAAACTTTTTATAAGTGAGTAAAAGCAACATTATAATGAGTTAACATAAATACTGTCCTTCATACATGAGACACAAAATTATAACATCAAAACTCATAAATTCATGTACATATACTAGTTCCAATAAAAAAGTTGTTTAACAGTATCAACATTAATATGGCATTTTAACTGGGATGAAGTTTTTAGATGATTATCAATGCAAAATATTATACAAGCTTTGATTTTATGCAGAATGCAAGGTAACTGCCCTCCACAATTTACCATGTAGTTGGTTGCTGCTTTGTGTAACTATTAATCCTCAATTGAAAGGGGGTAGACGCTGACAGCTTGGAACCGGGGAAAAAGGGTAGATACCCTTCTTAACACTCCACAGTGAGCTCAAACAGAGGTTTCTCACTTCCCAGGTTAAGCATTCAAACTACTGTGCAACCGCAGTCCACATCCTCAACAATATACTTTGCCAGTGCTAAAACTTCTCCACTGAAAGTCTTGGAAACAAAAATAAGATAAAAAGCAGCTCATACTCTCATTTACCAAATACTCTCAGGTGATGCCTAATAGTTTAACAGTATTAGTGCCAGGTCATCTAACTTCTTATCACATCACTAAAAAATAATTAAGAACAGGTATTGCATATACATTCAATTAAGCGTATTTTGTGCTTCTTCACACACAGTACTGATATACATGTTGTAAACAGTATGACTATGTTACGAGTGAATATAGACACCAACCGTGATATAGAAACCATTTAAAGTATGGCAAATGATACTGCACAAGTGTGTATATTTGGAGGTATTAAAAACACCTTAGATTTTTGGAGACCACTACAATTTCCAAAACTCCAGGGTCTAATTCAATCGATTTAACATGATATTTCCACTATACTTCCAAAAACTTACTCTTGTGCTATAGCATTTTTTAAAATTTAAATCCTTCAGTTTTATATTTTTCTCACATTACTAACACGTTACAGTTAAGAGATGGTTGTATGGTCTCTATACTGATATTCCCAATAATTATTTTTCATATCAGACCAATACTATTTTCAGGCAAGATAATTTAGATGACACATACATAAAAGAAAACACTGCACAGGTGCTGACAAATGTGCAACATGGTCATATATTCCAAATGAAAAAAACAACTCGGACAGAAGTGCTTTTATAAACAGTGCATCTTAAACCAAACTACAAAGCAATAAACTTTGTATGGCAAGAAGACTAACCAAAGGTCTTTGTGCTCTTAATAAAATAAATAACAATGTACCTCACCACTATTAAGTATAGTGTGAGGTGGACACAAAGGATCATTATCTGATGCAAGTGGTTATAAGTTTCTAACTCTTTCAGCCTTTTCCTCATATAAAATTACTATGTCCAACTTTTTACTTCTAGTTTCAAATGGTGGTAAGTTTACCTCCTTCAGTCTGTCCTTTGCTTAAATTGTCGCACTTATATAGCTGCATAACCTGGATAAGTACATGCGGGGAATGCTTTCGCAACCACTTACTAACAGTCCAAATACTGTCAGAGAGACTGTCTAGAAAGGTATGTAAACGACACATCTGTCTGCTGTTTCTATAAGACACAGCGACAGAGATATTTACGATATATGAAAAGTTGTTGAAGCATTGCACATTGAAACTAGATTTTTCTTGGTCTTCATTTGGCATAATCGTAACCAATATAATAATAATAATAATAATAATAATAATAATAATATAAAAACAATAATAATAATAAAAAATACCATTATTGCATAAAGTTTACAGTTGGTGTTATAATATAAATACTAAAGAAACAAAATAATTATAATTTTTACGGAACAGATGCTCCCCTACTTACGTACATTCATAGATACAATCAAGACCTACACATTATCTACCTATGTAGTAATGTGCTGTACTGCATTATAACATTATTATTACTGTATTAAAATTCATTAATATTGTATTCTTTATGTTTTATGTAGTTGTTAGCTGTCTTTAGCCTTATTACTGTATATTACTGCATATGTCTGTACTGAACAGTACTTTTCTTTTTTTTACTTATACACAACTTACAATCAGTTTTACTAACGAACAGACTTCTGGAACCTAACTCGTTCGTAAGTGGTTGAGTGTCTGTACTAGACAGAATGCAAATAACATAGAAGATAAATAACTGAAAATGTCTAATTCCACCAAAGTATACAGTTGTTTGATTGATGATATTGTATCTATTTCATTTATATAACAAGGGCGTATTTCACACTGATCTATCCAAATTATTCATTGCATTAAAAATTTTGTTGATATATATTAATTTTTATCAATAATTATAAAATCTATTTCCATAATGCTAAATTTTAATATAAACTTCCATAATCTAGAGGTGCAATTTATAATTATTCATTTGTATAAAAATTACGGAAAACGTATGAAATCTTTCTGATGACCCGGCACTTGAAACATGTGTAGAAAGAGGAATGCCACAGTCTTATGTAATCTCTACATTATCAATAGTGTAACTGAAGTCTTTTGATGACTAATAATCTGATACTGATGCAGTTAGGTTCATTTTGGGCGATGACATTAAAAAATGCTGTACATCATAGTACATATATGATTTTCACATTATCACTAATTCTTTGGTCTGTATATTAAAATTAAAATAATGTTATATAAGGACCTGGCACTCCTACTTCTCACACAGTACTTTTATCTCATTCTTCCTTAAATTTCCTTCTTCTCACACAGTACTTTTATCTCATTCTTCCTTGAATTTCTAAGTCCGATAAGCATGTAAACAGGTTCGATACGCAAACACTTACGTAAGTACCAAATACTGTAATGTATTTTGTAACGAAACTCACAAACGAAAACGCAATCTAAATACAAGAAGTTATACACGGCAGACAACACAAAACACATTACACACGTAACAGATGTCATAACATATGGAAGACAACAGTTTATTACGTTAACAAATGTACTAATAGTACGCACATCATTAGATACAAAATAAACACGTAACTGAACCGGGTCTACATGCTTATGATAACTTTAATCTCCATTAAATATGAGCACCACAGTATGATTTATACATTCCATATGAAGTTACTCCACATTCGTTCAGCTTTATACAAAGCCTCGCGATATCCCAATACTACAAATTAAATAACATTAACTGTATAAAATCATATGCAAGGAGTATCAGTACAAGAAAACTATCGTACTCTGAAAATACTCTGAAGGGTTTGAGAATCAATAGGTGAGTTCTTTGTGATACTGCAAGTTAAGTTGGCAGTTTGTGTTGTCATTATTATTTGTTTTTGCTGGAACCGCCGTTTAGAACATAGAAAAACAAGCAGTTTTTTTTAAGCTTGGTTTACTAAACAAGCATCGATAACTTCACTTCCAAATTGCAATAGTTTACGCAGCGTATTATACAAGCAAACATTTCTCGATGAACTCAAGTACGACACACCTAACATATCTAACACATTTATGTCATCGTTTCATTGATTCAGTAGTCATATATATTCTGTACAGTCTTTATATTATGTACACAGTCTCCTAAACAAACTGAGATACAGCTAACAAGAACACTATATACACTGTTTATCCTACATGCACCCAGGAATCACACACGATATACTTTCTGGAACAAACTCGAAGACTTAAATCAGCAAATTTCACTATTGTAACTAAACATTTTGGGTCAGCACCTATATCCTTGATTATTTTTAGCTGCACAAATGTCAGCCTCCAGCAATTATGATTTTCTTTCCTTAATCTCAGATCTGATTAAATACTGTAGTATATCCTGTCACTTGACTGCAGTCATAAGTTCACTTTATAAATAGGATTTTCTCTCGCGATTCAATTTCATTTGTTGGCATCACTCACATCCTGAAAAGCAGAACATGTTAGTGCATGAGGATAAATGTTCATGGTATAAATCATAATACAGCAACGTCTGCCTATCACTGCCCTATCCTCTTCAATTTTCTCTTATAACATACAAGAGAAATTCTTTCCCCCCCACCCTCAAGATACATAATGCACTGTTTAATGTGTCACAATTAGGCTCCATTCAAATAGGGGTGAACACAGACATGTTGTTGCAGGGGGACTAAGGGTGGATCCCCTTCCAAATGAGAATACACCTTAATTGCTTCTTAACTTGAGCACTCTACCACTGAGCTATCATGCCCCCCTATGGGAGATACATATAATGTATAATAACTTTTTCAAATAACCTACAAATTTAAATTCTTACATCTAATGTGGCTACACAAAACCATCTACATAAAGAAACATTAAATATTTGTTTTCATTTCCTGCCAAGGACTGGGTAGATACAATGACATGAAGAATATGGAACGATAAAAAAAAGGTGTTGGTGAGAACCAGTATCCCACCTGTTATTCTTAGCGTGGCATACAAACTGAATACAATGCCAGGGAGTGAAAGGATAACCACTGCATTACCGCAACTGAACTCTTCAAAACTTTAACCATATATACAGAAAAAGGCCGTACGTACCTTTCATTTCACAAGGACATTGTAGTGCCGATCATCTTCTGCTACTAACGTAACCTCAGGCCAAACCCCGATGTTGGCATCCGGATAGAAACAGATGAAGTCGTCTTTTCCATAGCTGGCAGGTCGAACAACTTGTAGCGTTACGCCCAGCGTGTAACCCATCAAGAACATCTCAATCTGGTAATGATATACCGCAAGTTTTAAAAATAGACTTCATTCTATTAACTAAAATTTTTTATATGCAACTGCCGAAAATCTCCCTTGTAAGGGGGGTGGCTGAGTCAGAGCCACACATCCACTATAAGTCAAACATACCTCGATCACTGTTACAGTTACCCCTACTACACTGCTTTGGTCACCCACAAGGTAGGCAGACAAGGATCTTTTCTTTTTAATAATTAACTAAAATAGGTTCCCACTATTGTTACTTGCCATTTTACACTACTAATCCCCATTCAAATGGGGATGGACACAGACAGGTTGCTGCTATGGAATTAAAGGCAAGATGCCCTTCCTAATGCCCCGCAGTAGGCTCGAACACAAGTGTTTTGTGTTGCGAGTCAAGCACTCCAGCCACTGAGCTACCTCAACCCCACTGAAATAATTTACTATATTAATAGAAAAGTAAATACTATTTAAATAGACGGCTCTCCTACTACATTTGCAGATGAAGGTAAACATGTATTACTCATAATAATACAAAAATCATTCAATATTAAATAATGCAAAGATAATTTTAGAAAAATTTAGGAAATCAAGTATGAATGCAAATACCAAACTAAAAAATTATATATATAAATATCTGTAACATTTAAATAGCAATAAATTAACAAAAGGGGATTTTATAATCCTAATGGCCTATGGCAGTTAAAATGCTCTAAGTAATAGTCCTCAGTAAAAAAAAATGAAATAGGTTCTACTCAGCAGTGTTACTATTATTATATTATCATTATTATTATTATTATTACAGGCCAAGCAACAAACCCAGCTAGAGAAAATCAGGAGAGAAAAAATATAAAATGAGATACTCAGTATTGGAAAACTGGCATCATTCCACCATCATACAAAATAATTCATATTATATTCCTATCAAAGTCTCATTAATATAATCTATATGTGCCACGCTTAAACTTATGAGCATATAAAATATAATACTTACCTTACACAAGGCATAATAGTTGGTCATCACTAATTTTATGATTATCAGATAAAGTAGGTAAAAGCAATATTAAAATTAGGATCTTTATCTCAAATAATTAATATAATTTAAATAACAATTAAATTTAAGTTGTAATTTTTTGAAGAGTAAATCTGTTATTATTATGACAAAGAAAAAACTTAAAAATAAGCAACAAGAAGAATACAGACAGATAAAAAAAACCTATTAAATAGATGAGCAACAACAAGAATAACAAGCACAGACAGACAAAAAGACAACAATAAGCATGCACAGAGAATGGTTAAAAATGAAGGTGTTAAATTTTACACACCTTATGTTGGTCCTTTAGTGGGAAGGGCAGCGGGAAAGGTTAAAGAAAAATCATGTTAAATGAGTAACAAATGAATCAATTGGCACACATAAAACAGGAATAATTTAAAATGGATTTCCTGTATATACAGATAATGCAGTATATATAATGTATATATTGAAAAGAGGTCAGATACAATGGAAAAACAAAAAATGACGGGGTGCTGAGATCATTCAGACTGCAATTTGGTCCATTGAAATTACGGCTGGCACGATCGTATCACTCTGTTGTTTCATTTTTCCTTCGTAGTATACCTCTATTTGCTAGTGTCAAGTGTTCGTATATTTGTAACAGATAGTTTGTGCATATACATACTGTGCATATAACTTTTCTATCAAGATAGCCACAAGAATAAGTAAAAAAATGTGTTGGGGCTTCATCATATCCTATGTGATCGTTCTTCTTCTATTAGTTTGCAACTTTGTAATTTTTTAAGTGTAAAAATTAATCCCCATTTTATGGGAGTGGGCAAAGACAGATTGGAGCTGAAGGATTAAGGCTGGATGCCCTTCCTATTACCCTGCATCAGGATCAAATTCATGTTTGTCAGGCTTGTCACCTCGAAATTCATGCATTGGGTTGTGTAGGGCAGGCAATCCCTTCCAAGAGAATTTTCTCCTTGCCACAAAGCAGACAAGCTAAAAGGTTTTTTCCGCATATCGTGAGCATCTACTAAGGGACTGAGTTGTGTAGGGCTGGATATCCTATCCTCAAATATTTTTTCCTGGCCACAAAATGGCTGATAGAAAAGGGAGAATGTGCAGGAATGAAGAAGCCCAGCTGATAGTCGCCTTTATTCAGTTACGGCCACCCAAATGAGTTTAGTGATATATGGCATTAATTTAGACAATAAATGTTACAGTTAACAATTAAGATAGGCATAAGCAATTTAAAGTCTAAAAATAATAAGTGTGTTTCTATTTTAATTCATGACGACACAGAACACACAAAAAACTGTACAGAATTACAATGTTGAAACTGTTTATAGACATATTTAAAAATAAGGAATGATTAAACAGGTCATATTGCTTTGCAATAGTTAAGGTGTAAAATAAAATACAAGTACTGTACTTTATAAATAAGATATCAACACATAATGCATTCATGGGCATGTGTTTATATAAAGTGTTCGTACTGTTTGTTTTTTATATGTTACTATTAATCCCCATTCGAATGGGGGTGAACACAGGCAGGTTAGAGCTGGGGAATAAAGGTTGAGTACCCTTCCTAATGCTTTGAGATGAGCTTGAACAGGGGTTTGTCACTTCCCAAATTAAGTGCTCTAACCACTGCACTAGCACAGTCCCCGTGTATTTACATATAATGTTAAATATAATTTAAAATGAGATCAGATTAACCAGACATTGAATTAGAACACACTATAACTAAAAATGGCATTTTAATACCTGCTCAAATAAAAATGGCACTCTCTTACCTGCTCAAGTCCAGCAGTATCACCTACAGGATTCAAGTGGTTTCTTAAGAGGTCCTTTGGGGTCTGCGACGAATGACGCGCAAACATGATCATTGCGAAGAGAGGTACATTATCACCGTTGTTGTTCCCTACATGTAAATCTAAGGCTGCGGCCAACATGTGGAGCTTCACAGCTTCACATAATTTGATGTCTAAAGTTGGGTCGCTATTAAGTTGCGAGAGAACAACACACTCTCGATTTTCGCAGCCCATGAGATTCAGCACCTGAAAAATACAGGCATTAATTCAGTAATGGAAAAAAGATTTACATAAATAAGCAAACAAAATTGACCACAAAATTAGCCTAGTGACCACAGTTGCTTATAAAATACTAATAAATGCATATAACTTTAACAATTATCACTGAAATACGTAAGAAAATTATGAGTATAATATATATAGAAAAAAAAAAGATATTAACTTACTATGTTATCTAAAGCATCTAAGCATTCCCAGAATCCGTTCAAAATCTGTTCTTTGGGGAAATTCAGGCGATGACCGAAAGTCCATTCTTGTAACCAAGATGATCCTTTCTTTAACTCCGCAGTGAGTCTGGTGTGAGTAGCATGGCCACTGGGCACTGGAAGGCCAAGAGACAGCATCTGATAGATGGCAGCGCGGACACCACAATAGTTATCTCCTCGTATTCTTCTTAAGTATTTAAGGTTGAGCTCGGCGGGAATGGCAGAGTAGCCCTTAAAAGAAAGAATACATGCGAACTATTAGACACTTAACCCACTAGGTTAGCCAGTAAACAGCCCTTTCCAATAAGACTGACTCCACCTGGCCAGGCTGCCATGTGGTCACCACCCAACCCTTCCGAGCTACAAGAAGAGGCTAGATAACTCCGTCAGCAATCCTGTCGAGGATATAACACGTCATCTCATGCAATAAAATATTTTGGAAGACAGCACTGTTTACAACCACATACGCCTACAACATAACATATACTCCCTGAAAGCTATATGGGTAAGCCTGGGATTGGCAGTGGCCTTTTTTTATCAACTCTCGGGGCTGCACAGCCAAACAGTTCAGGGACTAACAACAACATATAGAACCATGGATGTACAATATTTAAATATGAAAAACTCCACTTCAATAGAGCTGCAATATGGAAAATATGGTAATGAAAAAGAAGGTATGTCACACAATCAAAATTAAGTAAAACCTCATTCAAAAACAATAAACATTATATGTCTAATAAAATGTGAAAATGTAGTTTACTATGCAATTTCAAATCCAGAAAATCATGAGAATCTCTCAATTAAATTGCAAATTATTGTCTAACTATTTATGTTTTGGAGCGTTCACATAAAAGTTCAGGAGCTCAGGATTATATAAATATTTCTGAATCATATAACTGCAATTATAATTAATTATTTATATAACGGGGTTTTTCCTTGGCTATATCAATGACACATAATCACGTGCACCTTTTAAAAAATATAACTACAATTACCTGCCTACTTATTTGTTTTTGGGTACTCCCATCCTAGTTAATACACACAATTTCAATAACTTGTCTATTTACATAATCCTTTTTGAAATTATAACTGCAATTACCTCTCTCATCATTTGTGCCTTTGGGATACTTCCATGCTTGTTAATGAACATAACTTCAGTCACCTGTCTAATTATGCATAGCTATCAGAAATTATAACTGCAATTACTCATCTAATTATATGTACTTTTAAGGTATTCCCAAGTCAATTAACAAATACTATATCAATTACCTGTCTAATTATTTGCGCTTTTGGGGTGTTCCCATGCCATTCTGTTTCTGCATATTCCGCAATCTGTATCTTCTGTCCAACGGCCATGACAGTTGTTCTTCCTGAGCTTGTTGTGACGTCCCTATTATACTCATTATCATTCGCAACAGTAGATTTATTGCCCATTATTAGGTTATTGTTTAGAATATGATCTTCGGAGAAGGCGCTTATCTCTGAGGTCGTTAGAGTGATGTCAGCGTTATCAACACGATGACGAGGAGTGGAGGCGCTGCTTTCGGATGTCTCTCTTTCCCTGTTAGAGAAACTTGTAAAGATTAAAGAGATAGTGATAGAACTGAGCCCGACTATATATTTACCATATAGCCAGGGCCCAAATCCCCTCTCCAATCACATGGACCCAGTGATCTCCAGGCAATGACTGGATAATCAGGACCTATAGGAAATCACAGACTCCCCATTTAATTGTCCAATTTATTGGAAAAAATATGACAGCAAAAGCAACTCCAACCTCGGGCCAGGATTGAACCTGCAGTCTTTATCATTAATTGCAAGACTAAAAACAAAATATTATACCGTACTTAATATTGGAATGCAAAAGTTGAATGTTACTAAATTAGGATGAAAACTATTTTAAATTTAAATTTTCCCTAAAAATACAAGAATAAAAGTCTATGATTTTATATATATATATATATATATATATATATATATATATATATATATATATATATATATATATATATATATATATATATATATATATATATTAGTGATGTTTGTCCCGGTTTTACATCACGGACTCCCTTTTCTACCAAGGGCTAGGACGGTTGCCTTTTTGCGAAGAACTTGTTTTGGCAGATGTAATCGTTACCCTGAGTGCATGCCCTTGCTAACCTCAGACTGTGATGGGGCGCGAACCCTCGACCTGACACCTCAAAGTTGCAGATGCTACCACTTGAGCCAGGGATATCGGATACTAAATTATAGAGATCTGCGGAGGTGGAGCCAGATATGTATTTTCATAAAATGCGGTTGCGGATAAAAGTTCAGAGTTTTAAATATCATATTTGCAGATGTGGATGCAATTATGGATTATTTGCACCTCCATATCAGTGGTTGCGGATGCAGATGCGAATTTTTTTTACACAAATATTTATGTAAGAGTTCATACTACATAGTACATAGTTATTCTCAGTAGTCAGCAGGACTCAGAATCATTCTCATTCACTCTCACTTTCTATTGCTAACTTTCACACCTAATCATGCTTGCTTTCTCCCTCACTCACACGGACTCTCAGTTGCACTCTAATGAGGATATAACTTATATTATTCTCTAGTGACTTCCCCTTACCTCTCTCTCTCTCTCTATCTTATCCTCGTAGACACGAACTGTCAGCCTCCCTCACTCGTCCTTCTACACACACACACACACACACACACAAACACAGAGTCACACATGCACGCACTCACACGATCCCACCACGTGATTATTCTCAATGATACAGATCTGCAACATCCGCATTTTTTCAACGCGAATGTGGATGCGGAGCTTCTGTTATCTGAAAATGCAGTTGCGGAGGAGGAGGGTCATCTTTTGTTGTTTAAATACATGGTTGCAGATAGAAATGCAGATAATAATTTTACTGCAGAGGCTCCACGGACGTGGTTGCAGAGGCGTATATCCGATACATCACTAATATATATATATATATATATATATATATATATATATATATATATATATATATATATATATATATATATATATATATATATATATATATATATATATATATATATATATATATATATATATATACTCCCCTACTTACGAGCAATTGAGTTACGAACATTCAACATTTGAAAAAAAAGTCCCATTATCTACCCATGTATAAATGTATGTAATACTGCACTATACTGTACTAATATACTATTATTACTATATTAAAATTCATTAATACTGTATACTTTGTTTTATGCAGTATTTAAGTGTCTTTAATACTGCATATGTGTGTACTGAACAGTACTGTTTTTTACATATAAAAACAACTTAAGAACAATTTTATCTATGAACAGACTTCTGGAACCTAACTCGTTCGTAAGTTGGGGAGTATATATATATATATATATATATATATATATATATATATATATATATATATATATATATATATATATATATATATATATATATATATATAAGAATTTAAAGTATTAATTGCCCTATATAAGTCTTGCTGTAAGACTGGGGAAAAGTTTTATATACTGGCATAATAACAGAGAGTAAAATAAGTATTTATATTGCTCATTCATATTAAAAAGCATTAAAACTATCATGTATGATAAAAGAAAAAATTAACTTACCATGAAATTTAACATAGGAAAGTGACTGTCTTGCATCACTGATCTTATAGACATTTTTGCAAGGTACTGAATATTCATGGTACAGTATATGCATAGGGTTTGGCACATTTTGGTGCTACCATTTTGGCTTTGACTAGGCCATCCCCTTTCATGATGAGGATTGCGGGTACTTTATGTATGTATGCATGTATATGTACTTAACACATCTGCACTATCAGCTTATGACTTCTCAATAGAATTATTATCCACATGAAAAGCAAGTTTGCTGTTAATTTGTACAGAGTACTACCTAAGTATGTATATTTGCAGTGAAAAAAGAGAGGTACATCTGTCAATTACTTGTAGTACATTATACTTCATTTATGCAGTAAAAAAGTATTGGTGTAATTTAAAACAGTTCATGCAAAACTGCATTAAAGATGACTTTATCTGACATTATAAAGCACAGCTATACTGAACAAAATAAGAGAATCTATGAGGACGTCTTAATATTCTGTACACTTATAGCACACTTAGATAGTTCTTTGTACATAACATTCACAACAAACAAGGTATATTATATGGATCTTACCTAGCCTAGACAACATATCCTAATCTAACCTTAAAATTATGGAGTTATGGTGTTATGGGGGTTACTCATATATACAATATCCATTATCCTATACTCTCATGCTGCACACAGTAGTTCAGCTCACTTGATTTCGTGAACGGGTGAAAGGTGGGCATGTACAGACGTATCTAAAGGTGTTTCCAGCCCTTCCATATACCCGCTCTCCTCGGAGCTCCAGTAGCGTCGCACCTTACTACCAAACTCCCCTGGCCCCAGCCTCCGGTCCCAGGTAGACCATCCGGCACTATCAGAATCAGGCGTTGCTGGCGATATCTCGCAGCTGCTAGCCAAGCCTGACGAGCTGCAAGCCAAGGCGCAAGCATGAGTCGTGCAATGCAAAATCAAAAGATAAAATAAGCCTTTATGAACATATACAGCTAATTTTTATATTGCCTCTTAGCTAAGAACAGCTAAATCTCATACTATACTGGCTTTTAGCTAAGAACAGCCAAATCTTATACTGTACTGCCTTTTAACTAAGAGAAGCTAATTCTTATATTGTATTTTAGCTAAATTTTTATAATGCCATTTAGCTAGAACAGCTAAATCTTTATACTGCCATTTAGCTAATAACAGTAAAAAAAACTTATACAGCCTTTTCGCTAAGAACAGCTAAATCTTATATTGCCATGTAGCTAATAACAGCTAAAAATCTTATACTGCCTTAAGCTAAGAACAGCCAGTTCTTCTAATGCCTTCTAGATAAGAACAGCTAAATCTTATACTGCCTTTTAGCTAACAACAACAAAATCTTAAACTGCTTATTAGCTAGAAACATAAAAAAAGTGTGGTATGATAGCCTCCAGCCAAAGTGGAATGCATATTGATTTTAACAGCCTAGGTATCTCCTTTCTTGATTATGGTTATGGATATGGAAAAAAAAGTAATGGCACTTGTCATTTGCCAACTCAGCAGAAATAATAAGTACACATTTGGAAATAGGAGGTCATCGATGGAACCAATGCATCACGAGCTCACACATGCAGTTTCTGTTGTGTACTTCTGCGCCTAAAAACAAAAGTCCTCCAAAACATCTAAAGTATAATATATGAACTCAATAATTTTTATGGCAAAATAAAATAATTAGAAAATTATTTATACTGTAAAATTATTTACATGACAAACTGTACTTGTACTTCTCATCATTAATGAAATAATGTGAAGTTCTTATAAACATTAAAGAGTTTCTTAATGAGGATAACTAAGGAAATGAAAATATCACAAAAAAATTCACAGTACAGCAAAATAATAAATCAAATATACTATATAGGTCTATCCTAACCTTCAAAAGTATAAAATATATGTTAAATACACACAGCCTTAAATATCACAGAAAATATAAATTAATTTGATGTCAAAAATTACAATACCGTAAAAAGATATTACACTGATCTCACCATCTTGCTTAATACTAAAACTTAATTTTACTAGAAATTCTCCACAAGATGTCAATTGTTGCAATGCTATTAGTATCTGATGAAAACCATATACTGGGCATAAAAAAATCGTCAAATTAGAACTTAAGCCTAACATATTTGACCCAAGAAACCTTATATAAAATTTTGGATGCTAAAGGCTAACGAAATATATAAAAAACCATCATCGACATATTGTATCGGTGGAATTCTTTACACCTCTAGTATCAAATTAATATTATTGTATTATATACGTACAATTAATGTGCTTATTCCTTCTATAAATACAAATATTGCAATAATACTGGTAACAGCTTTCTTAAAATTAGTACCCATGATTGGGGGATGGTCAAAGGCAGGTTGGAGCTGGGGATTATGACTTTGTGCCCTTCCTAATGCCTGAGGATGGGCTTGAACCAATATTAGTCACTCTGAAATACCTTCATACATTAGGAGGGGCATCCAGTAAAAACTCCGCTGCTCTAACCTGTCTTTGTTCATCCCTAATCATGCTTAAACGTAATAGAAGTATTGTCTATAATACAGTATATTCAAGTTCAAGAGTAAATTATGCATTCGAAATAAACAAATTTTGGTATATGCAACTGATTTAATGCTTATAATACCATATAACTATCCTAAAATTGAATTTTCCAGCCAGAGAGGAGGCAAAGCCTTCTACAGGAGGGTATGAACCACAAAAAGTAAAAGTAAATTATGCTTCTGAAAAAAACTGAGTTAGTGGTATATTTACTATGCTCTGAAATGACACTCATCAAGTTTTGAAAAAACAAGTTAATCTACTGAACACAAGAATAAACAGAGTATGAGAACAGATCTTCCAAACGTAAGCAAGAAATCTAACAAAATCCTACTTAACTGAAATATTTATTATAAAATAACTACCATAGTAGGTTGGCTCATGGCACCAGCCGCCCATTGCCATACTACAACTGAATGTCTTTTGGATTTAAATAAGACTGTCCAGGACAAAGTGATGCTATGTCTCCCTTCAGTTACGGTTCGTGGCTACATATACACTAAATATTCTGGTGAAGATTTTACACATCTTTTATCAGCCCTTCACATCTGACAAGTCACCTCACTCTACATCTCTGTCTCTCTTTTTTTTCTTTCTCATCCTCATCCTGCCTTGTCCTCATGTTGCTACATTTTTTTAAAGTTATTTTGGTGCTTGAGCCTGATGGGACCAATTATCTTTGCCCTTTTTGGTACCACACTCATAAAAAAACTACTACTCTAATCTGTTTTCAAATAAATTGCATTCTATGGCAAGGGTCTTCCAGACTTAACTAAGAAAACTAACAAAACAATATAATATGTGGAAAAATATAGAATAAAAACTAATACTCTAATCTGTTTTCATATAAACTGCATTCAATAGCAATGCTCTATGTGTAAAATAAACTACTGTTGCAAAGCCTGATATAATATATAAGGCACTCACAGCAATGCTGAATATAATATGCTTCAATCATTAGGTGCCATTCATAAAAAGAAAAGTCTGGGAATAGACGCTTATGTTGATCACAGCACAATAGCATAGAGTTAAAATTTAAAAAATATGTATTATATCAAACAGCAAAATTACTGTTTAATTAGCAATTATAGTAAATAGAAATATGGCACTGAATATTACTCATACAAAAGAGAAGTCATGGAAAGGTACAAATGCTGGGCTTGGCATGAGGGAACAGAGGTTGTTGTATGTCTCATTATTTGCACCCCATTTGAGAGGGGGTGGACACAGATGAGTTGGAGCTGGGGAATTGAGGCTGGATGTCCTTCCAAACACCCTGTGGTGGATTCATACATGGGTTTGTTACTCTCGGAGTCGAGAACTCTAACCACTGCAAATTCCACAGTTGGGAGTGACAAGTCTGATGAACGCAGGCTCCGTCCTACCACAGACCATTAGGAAGGGCATCTAGCCTTACTCCCCCCAGCTGCAGCCTTGTTGTGTCCATCCTCATTTGAATGGGAACTGATTGCATTGGATAATATGGTGCACACATGATGAAGCAGAAGTATTTTTTAATAAGTAAATATTATCTTGATTAGCATTTTTGGTACTGCATAAAATGCATAAAGTGAGAACACTTGGGTAAGGCACAGCTGGTCTACTTAGCAAGATTGTAGTATTCATTACTTTTGATTAAAGAATTACTGTATGCTATTTCATACCTGCCTAGACGAAATTCACAGAAGGCAAGAAAGAAACACCAGTGAAATGTAAATTAGAAAAGAAAAGGAAAATGTAAAAGTATTTATGATATTAACATTTAACAACGCAACTATCATCATATAAGATGAGGAAGAAATATAAATTTTTTTTCAAACATATACCCCAGCTCCAACCTGTCTGTGTACACTCCCATGCATACAGGGATTAATAATGACACAGAAAACGGCAAACAACAATAACAACAACAACGTGAAAGAACTAATAGTAAAAAAAGGTATCATTTTAGTTTGCAGTTCATGATAGAACCATGTGTGGAGAGACGATGCAAACAGTTTTTATTTCCATGTTCTGAGGATGGATTAAATATGTACATACTTTTTCATATATAAATACACTGCATTGATGTTTGGTCTTTGTTGCTTAATATTGCTATTAAATATGACTATCTGGGGTATATCTTTCTTACCACAGATAGTAAGTACAGCATAAAGAAATGAAAATTTTGGAGCATATCATAAATGCTGACTTTCTTTGAAAAACAAATGACATTTCTGCCATCTTATGTGTCACTACCAATACCTATTTGAATGGGGATGGATACAGACAGGGTAACGCTGGGGTAATAAGGCTGGGTGCCCTCCCTAATCCTCCACATTGGGGTCAAGCAAAGGTTTGTCATTTCCCAAGTCAAGTGCTCTAACCATAATGATACGATGCATACAGGATATTCATCAAAGGTTAAAAAACTCTATGTCTAGACTAGGGAATCAAATGCTCTCTCTGATTAAGCAAAAGCATTAAACACATTATTTTTTAAGTCACAATTAGATCTCATTTTTAAGAGGGTGGACACAGACAAATTGCAGCCAGGTTTTTTGTATCCCAATTAGTCCCCGTTTGAATGGGTGTGGACACAGACAGATAGGAGATGGAGGATTTAGTCTGAATGCCCTTCCTATCAACCTGTAGAGGGCTTAATCCTACATTAGTTGCTTCCCGACATGCACTCTACCACTGAGCTACCACATTCCCCATATACAACAATATATACTGTATACAGACACTCCCCTACTTATGAACTAGTTAGGTTCCGGAAGTCAGTTCGTAAGTAGAATATTTCGTTAGCTGTGTTTAGGTAAAAAAAGTACTGAACAGTACATAAATTACAATACAAATTAATATGTAAAGTATATATATATATATATATATATATATATATATATATATATATATATATATATATATATATATATATATATATATATATATATATATATATATATATATATATATATCATTTAATCAACCTACCACATAAAAGAAACTAACTGAACCTAAAAACATCTTCAAGGATTGCACAGTAGCTATTAATGCAACTGTTAATGCTTGAACCTAAATAAATATCATGGAATAAACAAAAATATAGCAGTGTACGAGTTAAACTTAAAAAATCATGAAGGAATAAGCAAGAAACATTACTGTATAATTTGAACCTAAACAATTATCAAAGAATAAACAATAAATATTGGCATATAATTTTAACCTAAACAATTATCAGCAGATATTCAATGAATATTAGTGTAAAAGTTAATGCATAAACCTAAACGATTATCAAGAAATGCACAATAACTATTACTGATTCCTGACCCAACATAATTATCAAGAAATGCACAATATCTATTACTGAAACTCTATACCATAAACAGAAATCAAGGAATGCCATAAAAGTAATAGTGAAATACTGTACATGATCCTGAACAATAATAAAAAATACACAATCATTAGTACAATACATAGTACAGTACTTGTTACTTACTCTCAAAAATGCAAAAATCACAAGCTAGTTGCAGAGGTTAGAACACTACTGAACAATATGATTAGTAATAAAGGAGAAGATCCTACAAATTTTTGTAGGAACAACACTATTTACCTATTCAAAAATTACCTTGTTAGTTGCTACAGGAAAAAATAGCACTGTTTAGCTGGTAATATTTAGCTGAATATATTACGCAGTTGTCTACTCATGCTTTTACTAGATACTGACATAGCACTGGTAAGTGATAGAGTCAATTACAATTCTGCTACTGTTACTAAGTTTCAGAGCCTTTTCAATATGATACCACTAAAACATGGGACCACAATGATGTATTGGTTAGTGCTCTCAACTCGGAGTTGGTAGACCGGCAATCGAGACCATCGTGGAAAAATAGGAATGTGGCAAACAGTCTTAATTCCCCAGCCACACTCTCTCAAGGATCAATTGTGGGATTGATCCCACTGACAGCCTGAAAAGCCTACCTGGGAATGGATACTTTGAGTGGAAGCCACATAAACAACTAATATCATTCTTCTCCAATAACAACAGCAACTAATATAAGATAACCATTAATATAAATACGCCATGGCTAAGTTGGAATAAGTTCTATATTATTACTAAGTTGAATATCACTAAAGGACAACCCCATATACTTAAAATAGGAGGCATATGAAAATGAAATGCTACCTAAGTAAGACGGTGAATAAAACAGGAGAAATACAGAATTATCAAGTAATGAAGACCGAATATAAAAACAATATTATATTTCACTATCTGTTTTTATGTACTCTTCATGACATGAATATAATAAAACAATGATTAATCCACATTTTGAAAGGCGTAAAGGAAACAATAAATGCTCTAAATTTTTGCTCTCCACTGGGCTTCATCAAGATATAAGTCTGGCAAAGAGTGAAAACTTTGAGCACTTATTGCTCCCTTTATGTCTTTCAAAGTGTGGAATAATCTTACTATAATCAACATTTGACTTATTTTTCATTAAAGGACTATAATATTGGTTTAGAGAGACAAGAACCCAACCCTAGTATTTCTAGTATGTTGTGCCAGGGGACTAAAAGAGATGGGGGGAAAGAAGGGTTGCACTACCTCATCTCTTAATCTCTGCTCTTATACTAACAAACAGATAAGGTTAACACTCCAACAACTACATCAAGAATGAAACACTTAAGTTTTTTTTTACATTTTGTGTCACTTGTAATCCCCATTATGGGGGTGGACACAGACAGAATGAAACGGAGGTATGAATGTTGAATGGCCTTCCAAATGCCCCGCGGTGGGCTCCATTGGGGTTTTGTGTCTTCCTGACTCGAGAATTCTAACCACTATGTTCCTGCAGTTCTTAAAACACCCCATCAAAGTAGTTTATAAAGATAAACATTGTAACAAAATGGTATCTACACAGATAACTTCCTTTTATATACGATTTCTTGTTACATAATTAATCACAAACTAAAACACAAAGCAAATAAAACATGACCACATGAAATTCAAGAAGACCACCTGTTGAGGACCTGACATAAACACTAATAATAAAACTAAAAAAATAAACCACTTGATCTAGCCAAGGGAAGGCAGAGGCAATTATTCCACTCTGCATCACAGTTTATTTCTTCAGTCAAATTTATCAGAACAAAAACAAAGAGCTCACTAGAACTTTTTAATAGTTTCCAGAGTGATCCATTCTATGAGTTTTTCTGAGAGTGAGGCTAGAGCACTTTCTGCAGCAGAGGAGAGAAACATGCTGGGGGCTCTCTGATACTCTACACAGATCCACTCAATCTATTTTGGTCTCTGGGCTAAAGGCCCTCTGCCCAGAAGTGGAAACAGGTGCCAACTTTTGCCATATTCTTTGCAATGCTTTACCCAAACGAGTAACTAATAAAAATTTATCCCACTTTTTTTGTGTTAAGCAGTTTATAAAAAATACATTAAAAGTTATCAATTAATGCATTACAATGATAATATCATAATATTTATATATCTAAAAGACTATCAAGAAATGTTTCATAGTAGTTATAATTAGCCTTAAAAGCACATGGTCCTGTTAAGGGTTTATAAATTATGCGATAATTCGGACAGGTGGTTGTACAAGTAAATGACTGTGCTAATCGATATAATTTGTGTTAAGAGATCAGTGAAAATATAAGAAAATATAATATAATATATACTGTAGTGGTGATTAAGACAGACAAGTGTAGGGTAAATGTAAACATTAGAAAACATTGAATACTGAGTAATTTCCAAGTTTCTTTTTTTATGAGTGTGACACCAGGACAGGTAAAAAAATAAGTCCTCATCATTAAAGGCCTGGGCACGAGACAACATTAAGACAAAGGAAAAGAAAAAGTTATGGACAAGGCAGAGATGAGGTAATGATACACAGAGGAAAAGGACAGACTAACAAAATAGTCAAAGTACTGAGGACCTTGAGATATGGAGGATTAGGCCCTAAGATGATGATAGATTCGCTTTTTGAAGGAATATAGGTCATAAGAATTTGGGAAGACAGAAGGAGAAAGAAAGTTCCAGTCTGGAGGTAGACGGGAAGAAGTAGTCGCTGCACCAACCAATCCGCGAGCTACAAATCTCCACACAGTACCTGTGAGACATGGCCACTTGGCGAGTGTTTCGTGGCCTTGGCAGTGGGGGAGGGATGCAACTCGCCAACTCATTAGAGCAGCGATGGAAGTAGTAGTGATAGAAACGAGAAAGGGATTAGAACTTACAGCAAAGAGAAAGAGAATCCAGATTAGAAGTAAGAAAAGGCTCATTAATGAGTCTTACTGCATTAGATTCAACCCTATCAAGGAGATAAGTATAAGAAGCACCCCAGATGTGTGAGCATTACTCTAAGCAGGGACGGATAACACCTTTATAGATTTTAAGCAACTGTAAAGAGGAAAAGTAATGACGAAAACAAAACAGAACCCTCGACTTTTTGGATGCAGATTTAGAAATTTGGATTATGTAATTCCTCCAAGTTAGAGGCTATATGGATTCCTAATATGTTGATAGAATTAAGAGGGTAAATTTCGTTAATTTTGAAGACAATAGGGCTATCAGGAGAAGAAGATACAGAGATAGCCAGAAACTGTGTCTTGGAGGCATTAAATTTATACATCAATTCTGAGTATACTAGTGAAAGCAATCCAAAACAGGCTGGGATATACACATGTAAGAAAAAATTTCACTAGTATATATGTGATTTATTATTATTATTATTATTACTATTATTGTTACTATCATTATTATTTTTATCATTATTATCATAAGCCAAGAAACAAACCCAGCTGGAAAATGTCCAAGACTAAGCCCAGATGGTTCCAAAATGGGGACACAACAGGAAAGAGGAAAATGGGAAGTTAGAGAAAAATTAAGATAAAATAAAATAGTACGACTCGGTATTAAAATACACTGTACTGGAAATATTCCACTATAAGTAAACAAAAAATATAGGGGATTATATACTTAGTCTGCCTTTATATGGATCTCTTCTTACATACCCTACCTAGTGACCCCAGTAGCTATGCCTCTCTACTCTATGCTCTACCTCCAATCCGAGACTGCAACCTACCTTGCCAATCAACATATACATTAAATGTAAATATATTAGTATATACTGTAATATCATACTTGAAGCATTAGTAAGACATCAAATGCTGGATATACAATTTTCAAAATGCTTTCGTCGGTGCAACATAAGAAGTGTGGCAGAGGGATAGATGATTTGTGGCACTCCTGCATCCCCAAGATGATGAGATGTGAGTGGGGCATCTCGAGACTGAGTGCACTTTGACTCAGCCACACCCATTATAAGGGGTATTTGGGCATCTGTAATATGTATGTATGTAAATTTGATTGACATGCTCATTATCTTGAAGTTTATATTTTTTCTGGCATTTTCTCAAACTAACATCATGAGCAAAGTGAGGTTCATCAATTAAGTTTGGCGGGACACCCTAGAGGTGGATGCCAGACCTTAAATGCATCACAAGTAATAGGGCCTGGGAAAACTGGGGCCAGAACCTATTGCTTAGCATATGATGATGGTTTCATCTTGTTCGATATATACGGCTTGCGAAAGTAGAACTACAAATGGATGTTTATAATTAGAGGGATGGAAGAATTTAGTTTTTTATATACAGGGTATTTTCTATATTTTTAAATTTCAAATTTTCATTACATTGTTTACAGTTGTGGCAATTCTGGTTACCATGAGGGGGGGAAGGCAATATGCGCAAAAAGACTAAGTATATATAAACCTCAATCCCTTTGTAAGTAGGGTGGCCAAGCCAAAGCACACACCCATTGATCAGAAGCCCCACTCACACCATCCCTCTCATCTTAGTATCTAGAGGATGAAGGGTTGCCACATTTCCTCTAAGCCACACTGCTTGGGCTACATGGTGTAAGCAGGGTATAGCTCATCTGTCACGGATTATGACAGACGCAGATGATTTACCTCCACCAATTTATCATACAGCATGAAAAAACTTCATGCAAAATAATGTCAAGCAATTTATTGTCTTATTGCATTATAATCAGTACATCAGTCTATTGAAAAGTGTTATTTGCATGTTAAAAAAAATTTCGTTCTGTTTTCAAAAACATCCAGGTCTCCAGAAAAATGAGAGCAACTGGAGAGAACAAGAAGAAAACTAAGAAAAATAATGCAGACAGAACAATTTTAAGTGTCTCCAAATATCTACCTCCTACTGTTGGGATTCGAACCTGAGACCTGTAGAATAGGAGTCCACAGCTCAGTGTGCTGTGCCACAGAGGTGAACCACTTCTGTGACTCAGTGTGCTAAGCTGTGGACTCAAATTCTACAAGTCCCAATTTCAAGTATAGACTTCTGTGGTTCAAATCCCGAATGTAGGAGGAAAAAATAATACAGTATATATAATTACACTAAAGAGAGGGGGAAATGAATTAAAATAAATAATATATACTGAATTAAAAATAGCATACTGCAAAAAGTTCAAGAAATAAAAATACCAAAATTAAAATATGAGGAGATTATTAAAGTTAACTTAAGAAGTCAACAACTGTACATCAATAAAGAGAAAAACAATACTAAAGAAAAATTAACTGGAAAGAGATTCAACATAAGCAGTTAATGAGTGGTTAGTTCCATACAACACTAGGTACCAACATGCAAGAACACACGAGTGAGGTACCTCCTGCAGCAACATTGGACGAAGCTATGCGGATGATCTGAACGAGGAAGTTAGGTCTTCAGCAGAAAGCCAAACAGCATTCAGGGCTGGGTATCTAGTACCCATGCCCAATCCTAGATACGCTTAAACTTCTCTCTCTTTCATTTATTATGTGCGATTCATGGTCTGCAGCCAATACTGGAAGTTTACACTCAAGGCACTATTAGTAAAAAGCATTGGTCATTTTAAGCCCTTTTTTGTTAACACTAAGGATATCATTTTATAGTAAACTACTTGTTAAAAAAATAAAACACAAGTCAAGGACTGGTCAGATCCGAAAAACTTTCAACTAGTTTATCACTCGCAAAACTGGACTCCAGAGCGGAATCGTGACTCATAGATCCGTCCATGGGAGTCTTTTCCGCAACTCTATCCATAGGCTCAACAGGAGAATTAGATCCCTCAGGAAAGGAGCCTTTACGCGTCCTGGGCCACGTACTATTAATGGGTACTGATGTATTGTGTAAACTGCTGATATCTCTGTTAACTAACTCCTGAGACTCACACATTCTAGGGGTAGATTTCATTAATGGTTGCCATGAAGCGCGAGATTGGTAAGATGAAACATGCACCTGATGGTACGGATGCCAAGGTGAGGCATACCTGAGCAGAGATTGGTTCAGCCCGTTAGGAAGGGGGCTGGAGGAGGTAGATCGCGAGCCTGTGGCTGAATGAATGGCAGAATCGACCGAGACAGTCATGGGTGCCGTACGTAGGTCTAAGGCTTCTGTTATGGGAACTGACGATGGCGAGAGTTCCTCTTCAAGGTCTAGTTCTAGAGATGAGTGGTCGGGGAGTAACTGTTGCCTGAAATATGAAATAATATAATCTCAATAGTAATTACACAATTTCAAAGTTCTCATTCAAACTGGGGTGAATACAGAGAGGTTAAAGCTATAAGGGAATGAAAGCTGGATGCCCATCCTAATGTCCTGCAGCAGAATCGAAGCAATAATTGCGAGGCTAGTCACTTCCTAATTCACACTCTCTACCATTAAACTAATGGGGTCCCCTATTATATGTTCTAATATACTTGTTCATGTCTTTACAAATAAGTTAAGATAGTAAAGGAAAAATAATAAGTGGAGCACCACAGCTTTCAAATTCTTAAAGATAGAAATATGCAATTGAAAAATATATCAGGAATCCCACAAATTATGTTAATATTTTCCATATCATAAGCTATGAAAACCAAGTGATAATAAATATTCCTACTGAAGACTAAATAAGATATAGAGTGAGACTATGAGAAAAAACGTCAAATTTCTTCCATAATATCAAATTGTATCGCCTCTCTAATATATCATAAGACAAAGGAACTTGCCCAATAATTAATTCAAAGCTAATATATCATAAATAAAAGCAGGTGTATAAAAATAAGAGCTAATTAAATATAAAAAAACAAACAAAAGCAAGATGTAGTAAATAAAAATCATATGTTACCAATAAGACAGTTGGTTTCTAAAATGCACTAACTTATGTACATCGTGTTACTTGTCACAATAAGTCCCCATTTGAAAGGGGGTGCATGCAGACATGTTGGAACTGGGTTACTAAGAACAGATGCCCTTCCCAACACATCACATAGGGTTCGAACCCAGGACTGTCACTCCTGAGTGTGTATAAAACATAAAATACAAAGTGTAGAGAAAAATGCCTTACGAAATATACTATGTAATAACTGACATAAGCAAGCTTTAATAAATAAATAAAAAATGGAAATTGAGTCACTTTTACACATGGAAACTCATTTGGTGATTCAAGCATATGAATTCTGAAAGAAAAGCAACATCACCTTTAAATACTGATGTTTGCCGTTCTAAGTCACCATTAATCCCCAATGTGAGGGTGGACAAAGCAAGGTTAGAACTGGGGAATCAAGGTTGGATGTCCTTCCAAACTGGTCCCCCTAAAATCATCTCTGAATAATTTATCAAGACTCACCTGGTGCAGGTTACTTTATATTCCTCATAACCCTCTAGAGTTGCAAAGCTGCATGCAAAATAAAACACAAATTTCTGATTGTACAGTTTATGATAATTACTCAATGAGAAAACGCAAATTGCTGATAGGGATTGACAAAAAATTTATCGTCTTCAGGAGGCCAAGCAAAACTATAACAGCCTCTAGGCTCTTGTTCAAAGAAATTATTTTGGCGGACAAAAACACAACGTTCACATTGTCATGTTAAAAAATTTAAGTTCCTTGTATCACAAGGATGTAAAAAAGGCATTCAAATGATATGAAATGAATATAATTAGTATTAGTACTGTTTTATGTGAAATTAGTCCCCATTCGAATGGGGGACAGGAAAGTAAAGTTGGATATTAACGTAAACAGAAACATTAATGATATTCACATGAACTATTACATAAAAAAGATCATATAGAAAAAAAATTATGAACTATATCTTATACAAATAAATGAGGTATCTAAGCTCTAGGTGACATGATGTGATCACCTTTACATCACAGACTCCTTTTTCTAATAAGGGCTAGGATGGCGCTTTCTTGCTTGGCAAGTTTGTAAAAACAAATATAAGAACTAATCTTGTTCTAAAAGTACCTGTCTTGAGAATCCGGATGGAAGACGTCGTCCAGTGGATCATTGCGAGTGGCTGGCGATTCCTCTTCAGCATACTGTCGAAGATAATCGTTATCCCATTCTAGGGATGGCATCATGTCATCCTGTGTTGTGACAAAATATAAAAATGTTATAATGATAATCAGCATATATATATATATATATATATATATATATATATATATATATATATATATATATATATATATATATATATATATATATATATATATATATATATATATATATATATATATAAGCTATTCCCACAAAGTGGGGGGTAAAAATACCTCTCCATGTTCCCTTGCGTATATTAAATGTTGACTAAATAGGGGAGAGTGAGGGGATGGGGAATCGCTTCTTCTGTAGTTTCCTCCCACATCGAGTCAAATTTTTTGCTCTGGCTCAGTTACTATCCTAATAACGGCGATTTTAGTTTTTGTATATATATATATATATATATATATATATATATATATATATATATATATATATATATATATATATATATATATATATATATATATATATATATATATATATATATATCTCGTATATACTATACGAAAATTAGATTTGCCAGGATGGTGACTATTCCATAAAAAAATTTATACCTGTACAGATGCACGAGAAGATTCGATGTCTTCAGTAGATTGTTCTGGAAGTTTCGAAAGGGGTGGACATTTCACACTTGACCAGCCATGTTGAGGAGAATCCCATTCAAAAGACCCTTCTGCCTCTGATCCTGAAACGGCACGGCTGGGCATATGAGAGGCATTGGGAACAGAACCTTCTCCAACTTCAGATTCAAAGGACATGCCCTTGGTGTTTATGAGACCTTTTAAACTTGCCCGTGACCTGTAGGCATTGAGGATCTCTAAGGCAGAGCCAGGTCTTGAATCTCCAGACGTGATGGAGTAATCCGAATAGGTTGTTTTAAGTAAATAAGGATTTGGCTTCGAAGTAAATTTGCTCACTTCTTCATCCATCTCCAACACCGATGACTTAAGCTCGTCAATCTCATGTTCAATGTCGTCCAAGCATGAGAAAGTTTTGCATCCGAAATCCTCCCTGAGCGAAACATCTAGAGACATTTCAGAGCACTCGGAGAGTGCAAAATCGGAGATGTTTGAGCATACAGAATCCTCTCGCTTGAAGGGAAATCTTCTTGAGCCACTGGGGGAAAGAAGAACGTCGGACATATTGGAAGCTATGGAATTTTCCCTGGATATTGAACCACGTCCACGTTGCCGAAGCTTTTCCATGAGGTCACTTAGGGAGGCATTAGGAAAGCTGGCACCATGACGTTCTTCTCCTTCAGGCTGAAGTCTGCAAGGAAACATACATATGTATTCTAAGGATTGCATATTATATCTATATAGGGTAAACTTTCATGTAAAAAAAACTATAGTTATTGAAATATGTAAAGTTTGCAATAACTCATATTTAAAATGGAATTATTGGGCCTAAGAAAACCATATAACAATCCTCCTCTAATCATTATATAACCACAAAAGAACTTTAATAAAATGTAGCATCGAAAGAGGATCCCCAAGAATTATACATAACATACTCAAAATTATTAAGTAATCGCATATCTCTGAAACTACTCCAAGTAATAGTTATATGGAAATAATAATAGGTCCTATTATATAGCATCTTGAAGCAGGACACATTATCAGGAAATATAGAATACCATATGGTATTTTATCTTTAACATAAATAAAAGATTGATAATATTTTACTTAAAAACAAAATGTGCATGAATAACATTAATTTCTATTATCAGAGTCCAGTATCTTTCTTACATTGTGCATAATAAATAAACATCTTCTCACCTATTATCTATGAACCAATCCTGCTCGTTCTCAGTAGCAAGGATGTGGCGAGGAGGAGAAGTTCGCTTGAGACGTTTGCCCTTTCCTCCCTGAAGCTTAGAACAGAAAAAAATCAGTCTTGTCTCACATACATTAATATTAGAATGGGGTAGCTACAATGCTATTTGCCGAAATATGAAATATGGAAAGAGAAATTAAAAAAAGCATAGGAGTAAAGAGAGGGTAAAAGAGTATGATCTGAGAGAATATAGAAAATTTGAAGTAAATTTTTTTGGTGAATGACATGTTAGATGAGAATTTTGTTTATAAAGGTCTGAGGTTACAGTGCATCAGAACTACTATTCATGAACAATAATTCTACATGCCTTGAATGAAATACAGCTACACTAAAAAAATACCGTTTTATGTGTCAAAATTAGTCCCACATTGAATGGGGTGGAAAAACACTACTTGATCATGAATATCTAATATTCACTGTATTTACAATGCAACCTGATCATGAAAAACGAATGCTGAATATATAAAGAGGTAAAGATATAATTACAATATTAGAGCAAGCTGGAACACGAGCAAGTTATTTACTGAGAATCTTCTCAAGTTAGGTTGCAATTGGATGTGGAAAATTCTCTAGTGGCTTTGGCTACTTATGATCCAGTTTTACTTCAATTGTTGGATTGATCCCACTAACAGGTCAAAAAGCCTAACTGGGAGTGAAAATTTTTAAACTTTTAATACTCACCAAGTCTTCTGACTCGGGAGTTTCTGATCCATCCCCCTGATGCCGTTTAAGGTCCCTCCACGTCGCAAGTCCAGGCGGGCAGGATGTTCTGTGACCTGGAGATGATTCTGATGACAACCAACCATCTTGCAATGGATGGCTCAGGGCTGCATTTGAATTTCCTGATGCATTTCTGAATGATAAAAGGTATATAGTTAGTTTTTAAAAAAGTACCAATGCAAAAGAAAAAAAAGAAAATTACAAGAAGTTGCATGGGTTCAAAAATACCTTGCCCATCTTTGTCCACTTTCCCAGCTTCTTGTAGGCATGAGAAAATGTTAAACTACTTATAATAAACATTTATATTCGTGTGACTGTTACCAAGTCAGCATAATTAGCGATAACACATGTATACTACTTTGTATGTTATAATGAATACCAGCTAACTCACAACTTTTCTTACTGCACTAGTCACCAACCTAGCTTCTATGGGCTTTGTCACCATACAAGTCAAGAATTAAATAAATATAAAAGCTATAAGAGCTTGTAAATGAGAAATAAAAATAAGGAAAACCTAGAGCTAGATGGTGTGTGTGTGTGTGTGTGTGTGTGTGAGAGAGAGAGAGAGAGAGAGAGAGAGAGAGAGAGAGAGAATTTGAAAAAAATCGAAATTGAAGCAAATTCTAACATAAACTGCGAAAATATACTTAGAAGGGACATTTTTACCTGTTATCGCTTTTATGTCTAATTCCAGTGCTGCCTGAGGTCATCATTTGGATGCCCGACTTGGTAGAATTCTGCTTAATGGGTGTGGCCTGAAAAGTACAATTAATTGTAGATATACATAACTTCTTAGTGTTTGAAAAACAAGAGTCGTAGAATGGGGTATTTTTGGTGTCGGGAGACCTGCCCCCTGGAAAATTTCTCCCAGACAACTGTCTCACAACCACCACCAATGACGACTGATATCAAATGATTTACTCACTATGCCTACTGAAATGCCACAGGATACAAAGCTAAGATTTACAACAATAAAGACTATGCTATTCTCTCAATTTTATCTCCAAACGGTTCAGGTGAAGATAAAAAATTTTCCATTTAGATATGGAAACGATAAATTCTTATTAAAGTAAATACCGTAATATTTTATAATAATTACGAAAATAATAGATGGTTCTACATATTCAAGTTATCTGGAATAAGCTGAATAAAAAAAACATTGGATTTTGTCAAGAAAAGTGACCCCCAAAACCCAATGTAGTTAAATAACCCTGTAAACTATTAGGTCAAGTTAGGTTAAGGAACTTAGTTTGTAAACATAAATAATCTTAGATTACTCTTCTTTACAGGATCCCACAAATATATGACAGGACTTGAGCAACTAATGCTATGGACAAAATATAAGAAATACTTTGGGTATAAAGGGTACATATAATTCAAAGACCAGGTGGGGCTGAATAAACAAAAATCCATAAAAAAAATCTAATCCTCATTTTAAGTGTCACTATTGGTTTCTATTATAAGGGTGGCCAGATAGGCTGGAGATGGGGAATAAATTACAGATGCTCTTCCTCACGTCCAATGGTGGGGTCGATCGCTAGTTTGTATACTCCTGAGTCAAGTATTCTGACCACTCAACGACCGTAGTCCCCAATGAGATACGAATGATTACAGTACTTGAATAAATCTAGCCTTCCATATCTACAGTACCATTATAAATTAACTAGAAAAACAAGAAATGCTATGGTAGACCAAGGAACTCAAGTAGTGTATGACGAAAATGAGTCACAATTCCTTTACATCAACAAAAGCATGTTTTAAAAACAGCCTTTAACATAACAACCACAGTTCATAAAATTATAACTTAAAAGCAAGCACTACTATGCAGTTACTTTACATAATTTAACAAGTTTTTAAGAAGTTGATTCAGAACGGCATTTAAAATGGCAACCACATTTAATAGGGCTTAAAAGTATTATTATGACGTAACTATATACAGCATAATCTAACAAGCTGTTAAGAAGTCCTCAATTCCCCGTATAGTATGAGTTATTTACAAAGTGGTTTTGTAAAAAACTATGTTGCTTTTATATGCCACTTCATGTGTCACCATTGATCCCAATGCAAATGGGGGTGGATAAAGAATAAGAGCAATAATGCATGAATGTCTTTGTTGATCATCTGTAGTTGGTTCTTGTATTCTCCAAAATTTAAAAGTATAATTAACAATTAAATGCACTAATTAACATAGGCAGAACTGGATACTCTACAAAAACAGTAATAATAACAGCAACAACAATAGCGATGATCCGGTTTTACGTCATGGACTCCCTATTCTAGTGAGGGCTAGGACAGTGTCCCCTTTTGGAGAGACTGGTTTTGGCACAGTGCAACTGTTAGCCAGAGTGAATACCCTTTTTAACTTCAGACAGTAGCAGTCTCGAACCAACAACAATAAATATAATAATAATAATAATAATAATCATAATAATAATGGTGATAATAATAATAATAATAATAATAATAATAACAATAATAATGGTGATAGTAATACTATTCTTATCAAAAATTGTACCTCACTAAATATCCAAATTCACTACAGTACAAGCTTAATACAAAATAAACAACAGCTAATACAGTAATCACAATCATGGTGCACATAGAATTCTTGGGAAGCTTGACTCTAATCTAATTACTATGCATGCAAAATGTTCTTTACTTCAAGTTATGAACATTCTATGCAATACTTTCCCCACGGGTTCATATTTTATTAAAAAAAAAATGGAAATAAGGAAAAAGATAATATGGAGAGGATATAAGATTTACAATAGAAAAGCACTGGAAACATTGAACACCATTTGATAGACAAGTGAAGACGATAAAAGAAGAAATAGGAAAACATGCGTTTAATCAGACTAATGGGATGAATTTAAGGTAAGACACAGCCTCAAACAGGTCACGCCATTACTACAACTGACACGATCACTAACTTGCCCAGGTTTACCAAAGGGTAAAGCACATTTACATCTGAGAAAAGCTAGCTAACTTATCTCTACGTATGGTACATTCTGAGGGAGAGAAGGTACACACCTGATTCCTATGGAGTTCAGATGCTTTGTGCTTTCTCTTGACAACCCTCTTACTGCTACCAAATAGTTCGGCATCAGAGTCTTCATCGGTAGGGAGACTGTTATCCCCTGATGATGATGCCTAAAGATGCAAAAAGCTTAGAGTGAAGAACATATAACACTTGCAGCAAAGTCAAAGAGGTGTGCGGTAAGGAAGCTCCAACCTTAAAGTCTTTTTCTATGAGTTAGTTTTTTATGTCATTATTAATCCCCATTTGAATGAGGGTGGACATAGACAGATGGGAGCAGGGGAACTGAGGCTGCATGATTTTCCTAAAGCCTTGTGGTTAGCTTGATCGTGGGTCTGTCATATTCTGAGTCGAGTGTTTTAACCATTAGGCCACCATGGTCCCTATTCTTTTTTAAAGGGGGGTTGCCACAGCGTCGTGTTAGAATGCTCGACTCAGGAAATGACAAAGCCGTGTTATAGTTCATTGTGAGACGATATGAAGGGCATCCAGCCTCGATTCCCCAGCTTCAAACCGTCTGTGTTCACCCTTAAATGGGACCAATAGCAATGCATAAAAAATAAAAAAGTAGGTAGAAATGTAACAAATTTGAATTAAAATTCTTCTGGGCTCTCTGTCTCCAATATGAAAAATAGGAACTACAGAGATTTTGCACATCGCTTTGATCTTTCCCACTGAACAAGAAGAGCAGAAAGGAATCTTAAAAGAAAGCTGAAAACATACGTAAAAACTGACAGAAAACAAAAATACAACAAATGGCACACCAAAGCAAGAGTTTGAAAAAGATAACGTGACATATTCAAAACCCAAGATAAAAAAGAAAACCAAGAAATATATAGAAATATAGAAATAATATAGAAACAATAAAGAAATACAGAAATACAGTAATTATAATTTATCAGAGACCAAATATATTCCTCAAGGCAGAATCTCATTAGATATACAATATTACAAACTATACTATTAAGATTTATAAAGAAACAACAGAAGTTCAATTTTATATGTATGTAAAAATACATTTGAAATAATACTTATGTGATGAGAGAGAGAGGAGAGGAGAGAGAGAGAGAGAGAGGAGAGTGAGAGAGAGAGAGATGAGAGAGAGAGGAGAGAGAGAGAGAGAGTGAGTGAGTGAGAGAGGAGAGAGTGAGAGAGTGAGAGAGAGAGAGAGAGAGAGAGAAGAG
>JAXCGZ010017471.1:47500-60000 GCA_037179515.1 Halocaridina rubra | reverse complement strand
TATATATATATATATATATATATATATATATATATATATATATATATATATATATATATATATATATATATATATATATATATATATATATATATATATATATATATATATATATATATATATATATATATATATATATATATATATATATATATATAAATTTATACTCTTTTTCATTCTACGCCCAGGCACAGTCAGGAGCCAACTGCACCCAAAATTGGATTCTTGTTGAGTATCTCGACCACAGCCTCTTTTATGTCTTGACTCTTCGCTGAAGGAATATAAGAAGATTAGGATTACAAGTCGAATTTTGGGACATTCGGAGGAAAACAGAGGTGGAAATCATGTCCCCTACACTCTCTCCCGGGAAAGTAGAGATAGAACTGAATAGATGTTTAGCTGCAGGAATGATTATCTTTATCGGTGGATATTTATTGGAATTATCTATACCTATGGAAGCTTGCAAGAGATTATCTTTACTTGAACTGAATGTATATTCCAACAATATTATTGTTTTCTTTCATTTTGAAAAGTGCATTTATTTATGGAGAGATACACGTCAATGAGGAAAAATAATTACTTCCTTTTGAAATTATGTCTATCAGTTCTGCATTGTTGTATATAAACATAATAAACAAGCAGACAAGTAATTAAATAAAAATAACTACAGAAACTGTATAATATGTAATAACTGAACATATATAGACGTGAATAAAAAATGAAAATATACCAGCGAGTAAATTAACTGTAAAAATATAAATACATCATGTATGAGGTTAGAGAGTAAATAGATAAATGAATAAATAAATAAATAAATAAACAAATAAATAGATAGCTAAATATAAAAGTAAAAAAATAAGAATGAAAATTCCATCTCTCTTCTGAGAGCAAACATTGATAACACGTATTTGAAAGAGTTTTTTGCTGTTGTTGATTTCTTTGGTAAATACACAGCACTCTCCCAAACGCAAACGTAAATAATATAAAAATACCGAGAGATACTTCATATATTTCAAAAATTATAATAACAGCATTTAATAGCAGCAATTATTAGAATATTCACTGTTATCCCAATGTAATCTTCTCTATTTTATTTTGTATTTTTTTCATCCCTTTTTAGGCCCGATTTTTTAAACAGTGTAAACTTAGGATTCCATATTGATAATTAGCTAGACACACAGAAATGGATTTCATAAACGCATCTGACGCAGTTCTATGTATGGCTAGGAACCGGGATGCTAGCCATACAAAGAACCGCGTCAGATGCGTTTATGAAATCCATTTGTGTGTGTCTAGCTAACTAACAATATGGTATCCTAGGTTTACACTGTTTAAGAAATCGGGACTAGTTTTCATTACTTGTCGATTCGTCTCCTTTTACTACCGAGTCTCCCTTTGCTCTAATTCTCAATGAGTGATCAGTATAAATTTATTCCTTATAAAATTTTTTATTTTGATTACATATTGAATCTGGCTCGCTGCATTTTCATATTTTCTATGGCTGACATAATTTTACGTCATATCGGATGCTGGATAGTCGAGGCTTAGGTGATGCAATTTTACGTCCTATTTTATTTCCATTTTTGCGTCAGCGCTAGTTGGTGACACTGTTAAGATATCCCTTATAATGAGAGCTTTAGCAGGAATTATTTATGGAAGTATAGGAATTTTGATGCGTTTATATTTGTATAGGAAACAACTATTATCACCTACAATGTGGCTCCAAAATGTTTTATCAGGCAAAGCCTATCAATGAAAAAAAAAAAACCGTTAATATAGCTGAGAAAGTTTTTAGAATACTATTTATGTCAAAACTCATCAAATTTCTTTTGTGTGTGTGTGTTATATATAAGTAATACAAGAAGAGATATTTAGAGTCAATTATTACACTGTCAGACTACAAAGGTGACCGTAAGAAAGAAGAGGCTGTCACTGATTGTTTTAGTTTTTTTTTTCTATGATGTAATGATTAAAAGGCTGATACTTTAGAGGCCATAATTACAGCATCAGAAGAAGAAGACATGCTAAAATAAGAAATATTAGGCGGTTGTCTTTGAATTTTGTTCTTAAAGAGAAAAAATAAAAGGCCGGTTATTTAGAGTCATTGATTATAAAATCATCAGAAAAAATACAATATGTGAATATCAGAATATATCATCTGTTGATATTCCTATGATTTCACAATAATGCGCACAAGGCTTTTATTTTAAAGTCACTTATTAAATTATCCTAAAAAACGGTAATATAAAGAGAGAGAAAACTGACTTAATTGTCCCATTTCCAGAGTAATGGATACAAGGTAGTTAATTTAGAGTCAAAGATGATATAATCATCATAAAAAGAGGTGAAAATAGACCTTAAGAGAGACGAGGCTGTTGTTAACATCTGACTACTAGAGTATCGAAAGCAAATGCTAAGTTACATACGACTTGCTCTACTACTCTGTTCAGTGGTTGATGGTTTTGAAAGGGCTTTTATATGACATCATAAAAGAAGCAATAAAAGTAAAGTTAGCACAAAGAATGCAAATTATCTCTCCATCATATCAGGACAATCAACCAATATGGGATGGCCAACGGTCTCTTAAGCGAGACTTTGGAACAGTTAATGTCTTTATATACTACTGGTGTTCTACTCACTGAAAACAAAACAGCGACAACAGCTACTCCTTAGCAGGATGATAATACAATGGTTGTATTAGTAGTATTTCACTCATTGCATAATACAAATAAAACATCTTCCTTCTTCTTTTCATTAATTCTTTAAGACAATGTCATTAATATATTCATTGCCAGTTTTTCTTATTACTTTGAAATAAAAACAACATTGTCTTTCTAAATTTCATCCTGTTTTTATGATTAAGTAATAAATAACTCTAAATCACGAGCATTTTAATAACTACTTTGAAAAAATAAACTCTCATATATTCTCCTCATATTATGATAATGAATAATGTTTTTTTTTATAAAGATAGGTTTACTCAAAAAAGCAAGAGCTTCATCTTTTTATTTTCACTTTCTTTCTTATGATATTAAATAATGACTAAATTACTAGTACTTTACGCATGGGTATCGAAATAAAAGCATCCGCCTCTTCTCTCGTGTTTTCGTTTTTTTTTCTCTTAATAATACAGTCACTGACTCGAATATATCAGCTTTTTTCATATTACTTCAAAATTACTTTCATTTCTTGTTGCTTTTTTAGGAGAAAATTTAATAAAATAACTCAATAACCAGTTAGGCAATAGAGTTGTGATGAGATAGAAGCATTCATGTGTAATGGAATAGAATCCAGCTCTTACATATATTCTGAGATGAATTCTTGATATATCTCTTATGGTATATTAAAGAAAAAAGATTAAACAACAACATCATGGAATATTTCAGTGTTATTTGGAATAAAGAGGCAACTACATGCCTGTGATTTCAAATCCATCTGACAATATATGGATTAAGCCCAGAAGACTATAATTTTTTCTTAAACGTGACAAAGGATAGGGCACAGAAAATGGCTCTCATCGTGCCCGGGCATCAAGAAAACACTGAGAGAAAGAAAATGTAGCAATATAAGGACAAGGCAGAAATTTCAGAGTAAAAAGAAACAAGAAAAAAAAGGCATAAATAATAGTCAAAGTATTGAAAAAATAGTTATATGCTAGTATCAGGCCCTGAGATGAGTCTAGGTAAATAGTTTGAAAGTATTAAGTTTATAAGATTAGGTAAAAAAAGGAGGGAGAGAGTTCCAGAATATGGGTGTGAAAGGAAAGAAGCAGTCACTGTATCGGGCTATATATATATATATATATATATATATATATATATATATATATATATATATATATATATATATATATATATATATATATATATATATATATATATATATATATATATATATATATATATATATATATATATATATATATATATATATATATATATATATATATATATATATATATATATATATATATATATATATATATATATATATATATATATATATATATATATATATATATATATATATATATATATATATATATATATATATATATATATATATATATATATATATATATATATATATATATATATATATATATATATATATATATATATATATATATATATATATATATATATATATATATATATATATATATATATATATATATATATATATATATATATATATATATATATATATATATATATATATATATATATATATATATATATATATATATATATATATATATATATATATATATATATATATATATATATATATATATATATATATATATATATATATATATATATATATATATATATATATATATATATATATATATATATATATATATATATATATATATATATATATATATATATATATATATATATATATATATATATATATATATATATATATATATATATATATATATATATATATATATATATATATATATATATAATATATATATATATATATATATATATATATATATATATATATATATATATATATATATATATATATATATATATATATATATATATATATATATATATATATATATATATATATATATATATATATATATATATATATATATATATATATATATATATATATATATATATATATATATATATATATATATATATATATATATATATATATATATATATATATATATATATATATATATATATATATATATATATATATATATATATATATATATATATATATATATATATATATATATATATATATATATATATATATATATATATATATATATATATATATATATATATATATATATATATATATATATATATATATATATATATATATATATATATATATATATATATATATATATATATATATATATATATATATATATATATATATATATATATATATATATATATATATATATATATATATATATATATATATATATATATATATATATATATATATATATATATATATATATATATATATATATATATATATATATATATATATATATATATATATATATATATATATATATATATATATATATATATATATATATATATATATATATATATATATATATATATATATATATATATATATATATATATATATATATATATATATATATATATATATATATATATATATATATATATATATATATATATATATATATATATATATATATATATATATATATATATATATATATATATATATATATATATATATATATATATATATATATATATATATATATATATATATATATATATATATATATATATATATATATATATATATATATATATATATATATATATATATATATATATACATGGACTCATTCCCCCTTGTAAGGGGGGTGGCCGAGCTAAAAAACTTGCATTTACCATGACCCACACATAACTCAACTACTCCTCTTAGCACCTTGGGATAAAGGGCTGCCAAATATCCCTTCTTTCCATCCTGCTTGGGTCATCCACATGGTAGACAGACAGGGATATTCTACAATGAGGACCGACAGCCGCAGCTGATTTACCCCCATCGCTTCATAACATGGCAACTCCCCTCACGCATGTGTATCACAGTTCACTGAGCATGGAAAATTGCGTTGTTAAATAGAAAAAGATATAATATCTTCCAGCAAAGAGAAAGAGAATCGAGATTATAAATATGAGTATGATTATTGATGAGTCTGTTGGCCTTAGATTTAACTCTACAGGGAGATGAGCGAATGAGAAAGCACCCAAGGTGTAAGAGCAATATTCTAAGGAGAGACAGATAAGACGTTTATTGAATTTTATTTATCAATAAGAGAAAAATTATGATGAAAGCAAAGCAGAACTCCAATTTTTTTAAATGCAGCTTTAGCAATATGATTTATGTGACTCCTCCATTTCAATTTAGGAACTATCTGAATTCCTTTATCTTTATAGAATTGAGAGGTTGTATTTTGTTGTTTTCAGAGAAATTAGGGCTATTAGGAGACGAAAAGGATAAATAAGTAGCTAGAAATTAAGTCGTGGAGGCATTAACTTTCATTGAATTTTGGCTAACCCACTCACTCTCTGTAAATCGGAGGGGAGAGCTGAAGAAAGAGAGATACGAGACTGATTTCGAGTGTCAAATGAGGGCCATATGGAATGACAAAGAACACATAAAAGGTAAAATCATCCACAGAGTTTGGAGAAGAGAAAGATGGAGACTGGATAATATAAGCATTAATGAAGACACGGTAGAGAGTATGCGGAATACCACTGGTAACTGGGAATGAGCTAATTCCTATGCCATCAACAACCACAGATATAAAACGGTCAGAAGGAACACTGCATATCAGAGAACGGAAAGATGAGGAATGACCCATAAGCGGCAGTGCAACGACAAAGTACCCCTCATAGTTCATCATAAACGTGTCCAGTCGTTTGAGCAAAGTCAAGTTGAGCGAAGTCATTTTTAGAGAAGTTAAAATCATGTGCATTTTGAGCGATGCATATTTAGCGATGTCAGTTTGAGCAAACCCCAAACTTTTTTTCTAAAGACACTTTGACCGAACTTGATAGAAATATAAATATACTAAAAATATAAAAAAATTGTACTTATAATTACACCTTCACAACATGGTCAATGAAAAATTATTAAAAATCGACACATTTTTTGCATAAAGAAAAATCGAAGAACTTAAGTTATTTTTGGTTAAGTTAGGTTTGGTTAGGTTAAGCTAGGTTACGTTCAGTTAGGTTAGGTTAGATTAATTTAGGCTAGGTTAGGTTAGGCTAGGTTAGGTTTGGTTAGGTTAGTATATATTTCTCATAAAATTAACCTTCTCTGAAATTACCGTTCGCTCTTAATGTGTCGCTCAAAATGACTTTGCTCAAATGAATGGAAGCCTTCACAGAAGATGACCGTACATGAGTGAGATTTCACAAGAAATCACGAGTGGATCTTGCATAGTGGAAGCCGTACTGGTAATCAGAGATAAGGGAGATAGATTCAAGAAGTTTCAAGAAGTGAAAATTGAACAAAACTTCGAGTTCTTCAGCGGTAGCAGAGGTTAGGGCGACTGGTCGGTAGTTGAAATGAATAGAATGGTCATCCTCTGATGTGGTTAAACTAAAGCGTGTTTCTAAGATGAAGGATAGATACTGAGTGAGAGATAACATCGTGTCCAGATGCTTTGTTTGCATTCAGAGAGTAAAAAACCTACAAGCAACGCTTGCAGAGAGAATAGTGCAAGACATAGGACTAGAGAGGGGTGTGCTGAAATCGCTTACGGAAGTTGGCAGAAAAATGAGAGCCAAAGCGAGTGACTTTGCCAGTGGCAGATCGAGCAATAGAACCATCAACACACGTGAGAGAGGGAAATATTGAGCTACAGAAGTCATTAAGAATCTTATGGTTAAGGACCAGAATCATTTTTCAGTGAGAGTAGTTTGGGCTATTAACCTTCTTTCTAAGAAAGGACGCTTTAGATTTGCGTGAATTCTAGCTGTAATAAAGCCGAGCTACATAAATTAGAAGGAGAGACTTGGCATGAATAGTATGCCCGGTCCCAGGTTTGAATAGCCATGGAGCAGGATTAGAGGGAGAGACAGGCTTGACAGAAGAGGGGATAAGCGTCTCCATTCCTGAGGCTATAACCTCAACTTCATTTTGGGCGGCCAGAACAGGATTATGGGTCCGAAAGCAGTAGGCATCACATGGAAAATCAAGGCGAAAGCTACTCATATTGTTACAGTGGGAATGCTCAAAGTGCAATGACTGCGCTGGCTGAGAGGGATCATTGGTGGGGGAATAAAAATGGATGAGATTGAGAGCCGAGAGTAGTCAGAGTTACCAAAAGAGGGTAAAATACAGAGTAAGAATAGCTTGTAGGATTAGCAGTAAAAAATAATTCATGAATCTTAGCTGCATGATCATGGTGATTTGGAACATGAATAGGATGCTTGATGATCTACTCCAAATCACAAGGAGCTTGCAGATGAACTAGCTACTGAGCTTGGCAGTCATTTGGGTGCCATTTTCTCAACCAAAACCTATCTTTCATCTTGGGAGCACACTCTAGTTAGCCAATTCCTAAGAAGCGTGACCATTCTATGCTATCCTACTACCGATCAATATTCTATATTATTTACTATCTATAATATTGAACATATTGCTTAGTTTTAATTCCTTGAAGCATCTGGAATCTTTGCCTTCCTCTTCAGTGTGTGTAAAATGAAGCCGTTTATTGTGGTGTAGAGAACCTCAGCATATGGGTAAGATGACAGCAAGGACTCATGAAAAGAGGAGAGATAGTCACAGAAGGATGCTAACTTGAAGATATTTTTGGTATTTTACACTGACGTAAAATTACATCATTCAATTCTCAACCATTCATATTCTAATGCCATAAATAAACATCCTCCAAGTCTTTACCTTCAGGTTTTGATGATGAGAAATTACGTATTCCAATATCAGATATTCAAATCCCAATAAAAAACAATTTGTGTCATCTAAGACTTTCTTGTTCATATATCGATCACGTAATATAATGACATCTGTAGGAAAACATTTAAAGTCTTGAAAATCATTAAGGTGCAACTATTCAGATTTACGATGATCAAAATGAGGTTTCTATCATAAGATATAATTTCATATATTAGCCATTTATTTGCTTATTTCTTTCTTTCTTTTTTTCTTAATTTATTTATTTATTTACTTATTTATTTATTCATTCATTCATTTTTCATATATATATATACCTTTGATTTTGTGCGAGGTTGATGGACTCCATCCAAGTAAAGCATTAATCATTCACTGCCTCCCTTGTTCATTTCTGGCCACGTGTTTCTCCCTTCCTCAATAATTTTTCTTTTCTATTTTGAAAGCATGTGGGTTTTACCCAAATGAGGAACAGGGCGGCTTCTGCCTCCCTTAGTTCTTTGTCTCTATATATCCAACATTGCAATATCTTCAGTTTTCCCCAGGGGAATATTCTCTACGTATCATGACTGTCGACTGGGATGGAGAAAAGAAACTGGGAATTTATCTAAAAAAAAATCTTTGTTGTGATGAATAAAAGCACATATAGGGGCTCTGGTGAGAAATATTCGACAAAAACCCTAGCAATTGTGTCTCTGATGGGCTTGATTGTGGAGCGAGTGAGAGTAAAAGGGCGGAGACTGGCGTTAGGTTTGCGAGAAGAAGGTTGGATGAGTTTGCATCCAATAAAGCAAAGATAAATGGGAAGTGTGATACGAATTTTGATAGGGTAGTAGGTGGGATACTTGGAGTAAATAGAAGGCGAGGGAAAGAGAAATGGCCCTGTTCGTGAGTGAGGAGAGGCATTAGTATATGATGAAGTAGAAAGAAGTATCATCTGGGAATATGTGAGGAGAAGGTATATAATCTTGCATAAATAAGAAAAAGAGAAGAATTTTAGAATGATATGAGTGAATTTTTGGAGGATTTTGGAATGAATGATGAAATGGAGTTGAAAGTGAGATGGGATCAGTGTTTTAAGGAGCTGTTGAATTTGGAGAATGAAATACATGCAGCGATTGTGGCTGTAGGAGATGCTTTCGAAACGTCAATGATAGGGGAAGAGACAGATCAAGCGGTTATTAGAGAAGGGTTATGTGAGGTATTGACATTACTGAAAGCGGACAGAGCACCAGGGTTAGATGGGTGTCAAAAAGAATGCCTGTGAAAAGGATGAAAAGCAATAATGGCATAGACAGTGAGTTTGTTGAATGTTTTGTTGGAATGAAGGATCTTTCTTGATTAGAAGAGTGCATGTGTACTCCCACTATATAAAGGAATGTGGCAATTTTAAAGGAATGTTACAGCAAAGATGTATTGAAGAGCGGTGTTTGAGAGAATTAGAAGAGGAACCGAGAGAATGCAAAGGGGGGTTAATAATGTAGGTTCAGTAGAAGAGGTTGTGTGAACCAAGCGTGATTTAAAATGAGTTTGTGAGAAGTACTTAGAGAAAGCTAAGTTCAATTCTTATGCTTATAAGGACTTAGAGAAAGTTTATAACAAGGGTAAGAAAAAACTCCTGTGGAACATGTCGTGATTGCATGGAAAATTGGAAGTTACAAGGAAGTGGAAATAAAATTTTACATGAGTAATACAGTGAGTGTGTGAGATTTGGAAATATAAAGAGTGACTGGCTTAAGGTAATTCTGGGTATTTATCAAGGCTGCGTGATGTCACTATGGCTATCCAAAGTGCATATGGATGGAGTGGAAAGGGGGGTTGATTGAAGGGTGCTAGGTAGAGAGAGAGAGAGAGAGAGAGAGAGGAGAGAGAGAGAGAGAGAGAGAGAGAGAGAGAGAGAGAGAGAGAGAGAGAGAGAGAGAGAGAGAGAGAGAGAGAGAGAGAGAGAGAGAGAGAGAGGAGAGAGAGAGAGAGAGAGAGAGAGGTGTCATGATGGTACAGAATCCCATTGATTTTATTTTTCATACTTGGTTTATTGTATATCTTTTCAACAGCTTTTTTTTATTTTGATATAGTTTTAGTACATCTTTTATATTTTCTTTATAGGAAAAAAATAATTTAAAAAATTTTGCTGTCACGAATCTTTCATGTTCCATTTTAACTGTGCTTAGTTTTTCAATTAGTGTAAGTGTCAGGCATTGGTGACTTTCCAATTTCATGTTGACTTTGATATAAAAAAAAAATTGAGAATATTATCTAAACTATTAATCTTCTTCACATAAAAATCTTATCATTAATCAAAAATTATACTATTTATTTATATATTAATTTATATATCTATCTTGGTACTTTGATGGCAATACTACTACTACTACTACTACTACTACTACTAATGATAATAATAATAATAATAATAATAATAATAATAATAATAATAATAATAATAATAATAATAATAATAATAATAATAATAATAATAATAATAATAATAATAATAATAATACATATATACACATACATACATACATACATACATACATACATACATACATACATACATACATACATACATACATACATACATACATACTTTCATGCCCCATTCCCCCCTGCAAGAGGAGTGGCTGTGACAAGAAATGTGCATTCACCACGATCCACACTTAACTCAAGTCATAGCTCCTTGGGGATAAAGGGGTGCCACATCTCTCCCCCTTCCACCCAGCTTGAGTCATCCACAAGGTAGGAGGGTAATGTTATTGTACACTGAGGCCCGACATCCGCAGCTGGTTTACCCCACCGATTCATCACGTGGCAACTCCCCTACATCACAATTCACTGAGCTAGCAGGTGCGAAAAATCCCTTTGTCCCACGTCGTCTAAACACAATTTTCCTCCACTCATTCCTATCTCTTGCACGCATTCTTCCCTGTTCCACTGACATTCCACGTGCATTCTAGTCCCTTTTCACGCCACCCATCCATTCATTCTAGGTCTCCCTCTTGACATAACTCCAATCACTTCTGCACTCCTCACTCTTTTCATTATTCGTTCATCACTCATCCTTTCCATGTGTCCAAAACAACTCAACACCTCTCTGATCTAACCTATTCGACAGCTTCATTTCAACACCCTTTCTCCACCTTACATCCTCATTTTTTACTCTATCTATTCTAGATACACCAATCATGCTTCTCAAACACCTCATCTCCAATACATTCAACTTGTTCCTTTCATCCTATCTTGCATTCCAAGTCTCTGCACCATACAATGCTGTGTGCACAATCACACCTTAATATGCCCTTCTCTTTGCATTCATTCTCAAATATCTATTCCTTATTACGCTTTTCATTTACTAGTTCCTTCACTGTGTGAATTGCCTCTACATCCACTTGTATATCCCTTGATACATGCGACCCAAGATACTTAAAACTCTAAACTTCTATAAGCAACTCCCCATTCACTCCTACATTTAATCTGCCAACATTAAATCTCCTTTTGCTTCTCATGACTACTTTTACACACACTAATAAACTCAGTCACCAAATGATTCAGTTCATTCTCAGTATCAACCACCAGTACAGTATCATCTCCAAATAGCAGATGACTCAATTTTCACAGCCTTCAATCTTCACCCACTAGTTCCAAGCCTCTGTCTAATACTTTTTCATTTACTTCCCTTACCACTCCATCCACATAGACATTAAATAACGCGACATAACACAACCTTGATGTAACCCTACATTCACCCCAAACCAATCACTTATACCATCCCCAACCCTCACATATGCTCTATTATTCATTTTAAAACTTTTCAACGCATTCAACAAACTTCCACTTTTTCCATACAGTCGCAACACACTCCACAACCCCTCTCTATCTTACCTGTCTTGCACTTTCTCTAAGTCCACAAGAACCCAAAAAGTATCCCTACCTCTCTTCAAGAACTTCTCACAGGCCTGTTTTACCGCAAACATCTGATCTTAACTTGCTATTCCTCTCCTGAACCCACACTGTTCTTCCCCAATCAA
>JAXCGZ010017471.1:27500-35000 GCA_037179515.1 Halocaridina rubra | reverse complement strand
CAGGGGCACGAATAGATCAGAGTTTTTGATAGTCATAAGGGTTGGGGGCATTGAGGCGTCGTATATGTTGTACGCTAAAATAAATTATGTTAAACAAGCCACCGCTTGTCAGTTCTTACCTAGCACCCTTCTGTTATTGATAATAACGTAGTGATTAACAATAGGACAGTGGTGGTAGCGTGGTACAATTCCCGCCGAAATACGTAAGAAAAGAGACAATCTTATATGTCAGTCAAAACCCGTGCAAAAAAAAAATGGCATACGTTGAGGACCAATACCTCCCAGTATAGAATATAAGTGACGAGGACAAACACCGGAGAATTTTCGAATTGGAGGAGAACGTGCGATGCCTACGAACTGCTGCCTATGCCGCTCCGTCGAGAAGGAACTTACTCGACGGTGACAGCGCCGACAGCGAAACCAACGCCTTGAACATTGACGAACAGACTGCCGGTCCGAGCCAAGTGGTGACACAGGGAACACAGCAGGCCATGCCCCCACCCCGTATCCTTGTTGGAAAGGCGCCTCGAGTCAAAGATTCTCCCTTATGCTTTGCCAGCGCAAATGTAAAAGGCCTAGAATATCCAACCATATTTCCCGGGGCCAACTTCCTGAAACACTTGGGTCTGTGGATGAGAAGCGCCGAGTGGACTGATGAGTGCCGAATAAACGAAGTAGTATAAAGGCGTACTGGATATGCGGCCGAGACCATAGGCGAAGACGAGTGGTCAAAGATAAAACATTGGGAAAGTTTTAAGGATCGGCTCCTTAAATATTTCACAGTGTGACAGAGTGAAGAAACGCTAATAACTAAGATTAGAAATAGCCCTCGAAGACGCGGAGAACAGTTGAACTGGTATGCAAAGAGGATCAATCGTTAACGAGTTCAGTGAGTGAAATTGCCGATAATATGTACATGCGGCAAAGTATTGTGCGAGGTGCCCTGCGGCAAACTGTTCTGCCGAGGTGCCATTTTCTGCTGAAGTCTGACATACCTGTCCCTGATTTAGTGCGCCTGCTGGTGAATTAGTTCGAGATCCACCCCGGACATGGTCTCTCGGAAGAGGAAATCGATAAGGAAAGACTCCTGGACTTGGCAGTGGTTCCCGTCGCAACCATGGCGAACGACCGAGGAGCGAGGTTCCAAGCAGCAAGGAGAGGACAGTGCGCAAAGTGTTATGACATTGGCCACCCACTGGAGCAGTGCGTGCAAACACCACACCCGAACATGCTCTGCTACAATTGTCTGGGGTCCGGACATCTGGCTGACAATTGCCCCCCTGAGAGAATGCCTCACAGAGCTTTGCAAGTAGTGAAAAAAAGAAAAACGATGCCCCGACGGGAACCCCCAGCGAACGTCCTGAATACTCAACGGTAAGGAGCCGTCACTCCTCCTGACCAGGAAATCGTAGACATCACAGGACCACCTCCTCAGCACAGCTAAGTACTTTTAGTTTCTACCTAATGAGTAATGGGATCTTGCTAGTAGAAATTGCAGTTGGTGGAATCCGCCAATTTGCTTTGCTAGATACGGGCTCAGCCGTATCGTTAATTGACCGTAGTATTGTTGCAGAGCCCATCACTAAATTAGACACTTCAGTAGTTATAACTACCGTGGGCGATCAAACCCCAAAATTTGTTAAAGTTAAAGAGATAGTGAAACCAGTGATTGCATTTGAGGGGTGTCCCACTAGAATTAGACGTTCATTCCTTGTATTGTCTAAGTTAAGTATTGAACAGGCGAAAGTAATAATTGGATTCGAGGACATTATAAAAATGGGAGTAAGTATTGTTAACACATGGGGGAAAACTACCGTGACTGTAAACAAGAGCAAAATAGTTTCATGTTCTGCTCACGTGTCAGTGTCTGCATGCGTGTTGAAAGAAGAAAGCGATAACTACATTGTGATGCATCGGGAAGCAATTATTGAGAGCAGTACTGCATGTGTCTTAGTAGCTATTACCTCGCGAGTAGTCCCGGGCGCACGAGCCTTATAAGCAGAATTTGTCAAAGAGTACGCGGATTTTTTTCCTAATAAATTGCTAATGGTACCCGAGGGATCACGGAAACTGACTGTCATGTGCGTGAATATATCGCAGATCCCGCTAGTTATTCCTAGAAACACGAAAGTTGCCAAATTCGAAGAAGTGTGGCAGTGTTGCAGTGTCAATGTCGTTAGGGTCGCCGAAGACCAAGAACATGTTGCAAATTTGCAGGCGTTAGCAAGAGGATTGAGCGCTGCTGAGCATTCTACTTTCATGACTGAACTTGTCGCTAAATATCATGATGTTTTTGCTTTAGATTCTGACCCCCTTGGGGAATGCACTCTCATGCCATTTGATATTAACACAGGAGGCTATCCTCCTATCTTTGCAAAACCCTACCGCACTCTGTTTGCAAACGAGAGGAAGTTAGAGGGAATGGTGGCCGATTTAGAGGAAAAGGGCGTCATTAGATTATCTAAAAGCCCTTGGCATAGCCCCATTGTAGTAGTATAGAGGAAAGACGGAGACCTTCGACTGTGCATAGATTTACGCAAATTAAGTTTGATTTCTGAAGGTGATAAATTCCCCCTCCCTATATTTGAAGATCTACTGTGTCACATCAGCGGCGCTAAGTATTTTACTACTCTCGACCTTCTGGCGGGTTACCACCAGGTAGTCTTGGAAGAGAAAAGTAAAGCAAAGACCGCTTTTTAAGTAAATAATAAACTCTATGAGTACAATTGTTTACCTTTTGGGTTAAAAAGTGCCCCCAGCCATTTTAGCAGACTCATGACAGTGGTGCCCCTAGGCCTCATCGGTAGCGCCATGCTAGTGTATGTAGATGACTAAGTAATAATCGGACAAACCTTTGAAGAAAACACCCGGAGCCTCATTTCGGTTTTAGAAGCTTTGAGACAGAATAACCTGCGTGTGAAATTATCTAAATGTTAGTTTTTCAAAGCGGAAGTAGAATTTCTTGGATACAATTTGTCATCCGCGGGTGTGGCAGTATTGCATGATAAAGTAAAAGCCATAGAGAAGTTTGCGACACCCAAAACTTGTAAAGATGTTAGACAATTTCTCGGACTTTGCTCGTACTACTGTAAATTTATTGAGAAATACGCAGACATTTCCCGCCGCCTATATAGGCTCAGAAATACACACCATATTTGTTGGACGCCTGAGCATGAGGCCGCATTTGTAGCTTTAAAGAGAGCCTAAATGTCTACCCAAGTACTCGGTTATCCTAAATTTGATCGGGTGTTCTGTGTCACGTGTGACGCCTCCGAAGTCGCGATCGGCGGAGTAGTATCGCAGGTGGACAACGAGAAAAGAGTTCGCCCCCTTAGTTTCGCTTCCCGGGTGCCCACAGACACTGAGCGGCGATATTCCACTATCGAACGAGAGGCACTTGCCATTGTGTTTATGTTAGAAAAACATAAATATATCCTACTTGGATATCCGGTGATAATTCGTAGCAATCATCTACCCTTGAAGTACATGTATTGTGAACTCGCTAAATAACCAGAGGCTTTCCCGATAGCTGTTAAGACATATGCAGTTTAATATACAGGGGTTCGAGTATGTACCTGGAAAGAGTAACAAATTAGCAGATGCCCTGAGCAGGGGAGTGCGGGAAGTCCCCGCCCTGGCCATTACCCGTTTGATGAGAAACGCGAGTCATCATATCATGGACATGAACCGTCCTACAACTGCGGGGGCCAATCCTGATTCAGCGCACACACTCCTTCCAAGTGATGGGGAAAAACATCCTCGCAAGGTAAATAAGAGAATGAATGGGGAAAGTGAGGGAGAGAAAAGACAGAGTGAAAGTTGCGAGTATGAGCGAGTGAGTGAGCGAGAGAGTATGAATGAGCGGGAGGGGGGCACTTGTGGGTGGAATCGTGAGGAGCTCGTAAACAAGCAGGAAAGGGATGCATTGTGGGGAGAGGTGAAGAAACTCTTGCAAGGAATAAACAGCGAAATCCCTGCTAAAATTCGACGCCGAATAAATACATTCATAATAGAAGAAGGAATATTGTATAAGATGTTTAAGTGAAAAAATAGAGAAGGGGAATATGCAGCAGTACTTCCCGAGGAATTCCACGGTCAGAGCCTCTTTCTGCGTCACACGAGTCCCGCAGTCAGCCATTTGGGAATCGAGAAAAAGTATCGGTTGCTAAGTCCCCAATTCTATTGGGAAGGGATGTATAAAGACGTTGCAGCGTATATTAAGAATTGTCATCTGTGCAATTGCTTCAAACGGCAGCATAATATGGTCCCACCTGCCTGAATCTGGCCGCGATGCAGTTTTAAATTGGAAAGAGTTCATTGCGATTCAATAGGCCCCCTGCCCAGATCATATGATTGCTACATGTACATTTTCATACTCACAAATGAATGCACCAGATATACCTTCATGTATGCGATGAAGGATAAGAGCGCGGCCTCGGTAGCCATTGCCCTTCATCAATTCACGTTAGTATTTGGATTTCCTCAAGAAGTAGTAACTGATAATGGAGGCGAATTCATGAATGAAGTTTTCAGGGGTTTATGCGAGTTAGTGAGAGTTAGCCATGTAGCAGTTCAAGCGTATCGGCCGCAAGCTAACGGGTTAGTAGAAAGAAGAAACGCCTCCATCATTACACTATTACGTAAATTCGCTGCCTCTGAGCCCCAAGGACGGAACCTGCACCTGAAACAAGTAGAACAGGCCCTAAATTTTGCATATCCTTGGTCAATCGGAGATTCCCCCTATTTCGTAGTGTTTGGGGAAGATCTGAAATTACCCTGGGACACATTTGCCAACAAAACCTCTTGCCAGTGTATGATATTAAGAGTCTTCGAACGAATGTCGTAAATACAGCCAGAAAATCCTACGATCTTACGGCGACCATCCTGGATAAGCAGAAAGAGAGGTATGCAAAAGAGTATGATCTCAGGCATAGTACAAAGAGGCATGAAGTAAAGGTAGGCGGTAGAGTCTACGTAAATAATGTTAACCGCCAGCATAAAATGTCCCCCTTGTATCTAGGACCATATCGGGTATTAGAAATAGTGCATGATAATATAGCACTTAAAGATTTACGCAGTGATAAAGTTTGCCACTATCATTCCAGCTTGGTAATAAAGAAGGAGTGTGAGTTGACAAGAAGCGACAGCAAGAATGTTATACAGCGGTTTCCCGTATTTGAAAGAGACGAAGTTGATCCAGAAGCCGAAGGAACAGGGGTGAAAAGAGCACCCATCCGCACATCTCCCCACAAAAGCTAATCAGCTGCAGCCCTGAAGGCAAACCTTTCGCAGTATAGGGGTAGGAAAAACAAAGTAATAAAAAGGAGGGTAATAAAATACCCAACCGTGTGTAAGTATGAACAAACAGACAGGACAGTTATATGTCGAACTTCCCCTTGTCTCCCGAGGTAGTTCTGGTGAATCGTCACTCAAAAAGATTAGTTTGAGATAGTAGAAGAATATATATATTTTCTGTTTTAATTACTCATGCACAACTACTTAAGATATTATGAATCTTAAGCAAAATGCATTCTTTAATGTTGCAAATGAAATATGATTTTTGTACTTATTACTGCATACACAGAGACAAACTTTCCATATTTTTTCAGATACGCGTTTTTGTTATATAGTTTTTTGGTGTTGAGAAAAATCTTTAATATCTTTATCCCTGTGATATATATTATAATTAAAGTTTTGCAAAAAGATTATCTAGAGATAATTATTGTTAATTACTATCATTGTCATGATATTTATAATTACAATTGAACTAATTAAGATTATTGAGATTCTCAGAGCTTATATGTTGAGTTTGAAATTTAAAAATAATAATACTTAATTCCTTTTAAGTTGTTTATTAAGAAAAGATAATTGTACTTTTGTTGATAGTAGTAGAGATATTATCACATATGGTTGTAATATTTTGCTTTGATTTCATCAGGGGTATGTTGGCTTAAATTGAGAGTCTGCTTCGACTCAACCCTCTAATTTATAGAAAGGAAAAAGACTGTCATAATAGACAAGGATGTGTATGCTCATTTCAGTCAAGTCCTTTGCAATATTAAACAGAAAGGAATGGATTTATGCTTCAATGTTTCTGCAGTTGTGCGCTAAGTTCTTTTGCTTTTTTTTTTTGTTGGTTGATAAAAATGGCCCTCCGGCAATAAATATAGAACTCTACCAATAGTTATTGCTTGCGTTTGTTCACTTTCATTTATTTATTTATTTATATTTTGTTATATGCAAGAATACTCCTGTGATAACTTAATTTTTTGAGCTTTCAGTGCATGTGTTGGAAGGAAGGAAGTCCCTCTTTCCCAAACCATATGGGTGTAGACTGCAATGTATTTCAAGGTTGTCCAGACAACCTTTTTCTTCCTCTTCCCCTATTTATCGCACTATTTCTCTCTCTCTCTCGTCTTTCGCTATACTCAGGGACTGACATGTGATCCTTCCGATGCTAACAGAATGTTGCCGTTATTGATTCTTTTTTATTGTTTTTTCAGTGCTGCTAGGCGATAGTTGTGCCCACTTTTTATTTTAGTTGATAAATTTTTGCATGCTCTTATTGCATAAATACTGATAAGACATTAGTAGAGCTGATTATTGTACAAATATTTCTGCCACATATTGCAGCTGTTTAGAGAATAGATAAAACTCCCACTGTCAAATTGGGCATCCAGGAGTTATGAATAAGCTCCTATATATACGTGCTAGTATATATATTTTATGACCGCAGGTTTTCGAATAACCAAAGAGACAGTGTTAAACAGAGCATTGTTGTGCAGTATGAGTGTAAGACTCTATTCTACTTTGAATGCCTGTCTCATTTGCATGCGCACTGCTATTCCTGAATTAATGTTGTATTTTTTTTCTTCTTTTTTATTATCATTAGCTACTGTGAACGTAATTTTTTTATTCTTGCTACTCTCATTTTGTGGGCTGTTATTGTTGTCACCACTACATGGCCTTTCACAAATTATTATTTTCGCAATGCCGTCAGCAATAACAAAATGACTAGTAATTGTTTTGGATTCATAATTTTATGTGATGGCAGTCACTATTAATAAGAGTATATCTTTAGTGGCTTGCCCAGTGTTTAATGATTTTCTCAAATAAACGAAAGATGTAAAATCATGCATAAATAAATTATTTGTAATTCAGCTACCTGTTAACGAATTGTAGACGCCTATCTGAACGGTGTAGATACATGTGCAAGTAAAAACATATTTTCAGGCTACCCCGACCTGCGAATTCTAAAGTCTTAAGTTTCTTTTTGTTTTCTCTTAAACGAGTCCCTGTTGTCCATTGAATAGAGATTTCAAGCGCTTACAGTTGCAGGGGAGGTGAAGTATGGCCTCGGAAAACCAATATATGGCCATTGTTTGTACCCAGAAGTCATATGAAGCCTTTCTTGCAGCTGTATTAGTGACATTAGGCTCTAATTTTCGTCCTGAGAATCTATTTCAGTGTGAGCGTGTTTTTCAGCTACTGAAGTGAGAG
>JAXCGZ010017471.1:15000-17500 GCA_037179515.1 Halocaridina rubra | reverse complement strand
ACATGGATGAGAGTGGCAAATGGAAGAGTGAAAGAAAGAGCATTGATGGATTATGTGTTGGTAGCAAAGAGCATGATTGGTAGAGTGAAAGGGGTACATGCATTCAGGGGTGTGGCTGCTGGTATGTCTGATCAGTGTTTGGTTGAAGCAAAAGTGGTAGTAGCAAAAGAGTATGGAAATAGTGTGGGGGGATGTAGAAGGGAAATAGTGAAGATGGAAGAGTTGAAAAAGCCAGAGAAGAGACAGGAATATCAGGACAGGTTGAGAGTGGCATATGACAGGGTGAAAGAAAGAGAAGTTGGGGAGTTAGGGGAGAAATGGGGGTTGATGAAAGAATGTTTTGTGGGACATGTAAGTGATGTGTGTGGAAAGAGGTTTGTTGGAGGTGGCATGAGGAGGGGCAGCGAGTGGTGGAATGAAGGGGTAAAAATGAAGGTGGAAGAGAAAAAGAGGGCTTTTGAGGAATGACTGCAGTGTAAAAGTAGGGAGAAGTATGAAAGATATAGGGAGAAAAATGTGGAAACCAAGCGGAAGGTAGAGGAAGAGAAGAGGTTGGCAAATGTTAGGTGGGGACAGGATTTTAGTAGGTCATATGTTCTGTTCCGGTTTTACATCACGGACTCCCTTATCAACCAAGGGCTAGGACGGTTGCCTTCTTGCGAAGGACTTGTTTTGGCAGATGTAATCCTTACGCTGAGTGCATGCCTTTGCTAACCTCAGACCGTGACGGGGCGCGAACCCTAAACCTGACGCCTCAGAGTCGGAGACGCTACCGACTGAGCCATTGCGACTACATTTTAGTAGGTCATATGAGGAGAATAAAAAGAAGTTTTGGAATGAAGTGAAGAGAGCTAGGAAGGGTGGATCGAAGATGGAAGAGATAGTGAAAGATGTGAATGGACAGATGTTAAGAGGGAACGATGCAAGGAAAAGATGGGCAGAATATTTTGAGTGATTGCTGAATGTTGAGGAAGATAGAGAGGCAGCTATAGTGGCAGTGGGAGGGGTTCAAGGGCCATTAATGGGAGATGAAAATGAGAGAGAGATTACAAGAGAGGAGGTGAAAAGGGCACTGTATGAAGCGAAAGCAGGTAAAGCACCTGGAATGGATGGTGTGAGAGCGGAGATGTTGAAAGAAGGGGGTGTGACTGCATTGGAATGGTTAGTGAGAGTGTTTAATATATGCTTTATGTTGTCATTGGTGCCAGTGGATTGGGTGATTGCCTGTATAGTGCCCCTATCCAAAGGTAAGGGAGATATGTATGAATGCAGTAATTTTAGGGGTATAAGTTTGTTAAGTGTGGTAGGAAAAGTGTATGGTAGGATACTGGTTAATAGGATTAGGGATAAGACAGAATATGTGATCGCGGAAGTGCAGAGTGGTTTTAGGAGAGGTAGAGGTTGTATAGATCAGATCTTTATAGTTAGGCAGTTATGGGAGAAATATTTAGCAAAGGGTAAGGATGTGTATTTTGCATTTTTGGATCTGGAGAAAGCATATGATAGAGTTGATAGAGAGGCTATGTGGAATGTTTTGAGATTATATGGAATCAATGGTAAATTGTTGCATGCAGTGAAGAGTTTGTATGAGGGTAGTAGAGCTTGTGTTAAGGTTAGGAATGAAGTGAGTGAGTGGTTTCCAGTGCCTGTGGAACTGAGACAGGGATGTGTGATGTTACCATGGCTGTTCAATTTGTATATTCATGGAGTTGTAAGAGAGGTGAATGAGCGAGTGTGTGGTCGAGGTTTGAGAATGGTAGATGGGGATGATAACGAGTGGGAGCTGAATCAGTTGCTGTTTGCAGATGATACTGTGGTGGTGGCAGATTCAGAGGAAAAGCTGTGTCAGTTAGTGTCAGAATTTGGAATGGTGTGTGAGAAAAGGAAGCTGCGAGTGAATGTGGGAAAGAGTAAGGTTATGAGGTGTACAAGAAACGAGGATGGCGCTGGATTGAATGTTATGTTGAATGGAGAGACACTTGAGGAGGTTAATCAGTTTAAGTATTTAGGCTCGGTTATAGCTGCAAATGGTGGAGTCGAAGCAGATATGTGTCACAGAGTGAATGAAGGATGTAAAGTGTTGGGTGCATTGAAAGGAGTGATGAAGAATGGAGGGTTGGAAATGAATGTTAAGAAAGTTTTGTATGAGAAAGTGGTTGTGCCAACTGTGATGTATGGATCAAAGTTATGGGGTATGAAAGTAATTGAGAGACGGAAACTAAATGTGTTTGAGATGAAATGCCTGAGGAGTATGATTGGTGTATCTCGATTGGATAGGGTTAGGAATGAAGTGGTGAGAGCGGGAACGGGTGTGATTAGAGAAATTGCAGCCAGAGTAGATATGAATGTTCTGAGATGGTTTGGATATTTGGAAAGGATGGATGATGAAAGGCTGCTGAAAAAGGTAATGAATGCGAGAGTTGATGGGAGAAATGCTAGAGGGAGGCCTAGGTTTGGATGGATGGATGGAGTACGGAGAGCCCTGAATGATTAGAGGATG
>JAXCGZ010017471.1:0-10000 GCA_037179515.1 Halocaridina rubra | reverse complement strand
TTAACTGCTATACTAGGAATGAACTCATTCTATCTGAATGCTTTCATGTTCATATTACAATTTCTTCTAACCTCACTCGTGGCTTTGTTTTTCACATTTAATTTGAATCTTAGCTATATAGGTATTGATAATGATAATTAAATAGATACATTACCATATGTGCAAACATGAATCACCTTTTACCACTAACCGGGACTCGAACATGAGAAACATAATTACTGTACCAAGGCGCTGTCACCTACACCACTGAAGGTCTAAAAGAGAAACAAATCTTACACTTTAACAACTACACTAGGAATGAACGCATTCTATCTGATTGCCTTTTTGATCATATACAGTTTCTCCTAATCTCACTTGTGGCTTCGTTTTCCATATTTAATGCAAATCAGATAGAATGCGCACATTTCTAGTAAAGCAGTTAAGCTGTAAGGTTTATTTTTCTTTTAGACCTTCAATGGTGTAGTTAATAGCATGTTAACACAGTAACTATGTGTCTTAGGCTCGAGTCCTGGTCATGGGTAAAACATGATACATATTTTCACATATGGCAATGTGTTTATTTGAGCATTATTAATGTCTATATAGTTGAGATAAATTAAATGTAAAAAAACGAAGCAACAAGTAAGTTTAAAGGTATTCAGATAGAATGCGATCATTCCTAGTATAGCAGTTAAACTGAAAGGTTCTGGCACATCAATTATGTCTTCGGTTCGATTCCCGGTCAGAGTGTAAAATATGATTCACACACACACACACACACATACATACACACACACATACATACACACACACACACACACACACACACACTAAACTCACACACACACACACACACACACACACACACACACACACACACACACATATATATATATATATATATATATATATATATATATATATATATATATATATATATATATATATATATATATATATATATATATATATATATATATATATATATATATATATATATTTATATATATATATATATATATATATATATATATATATATATATATATATATATATATATATATATATATATATATATATATATATATATATATATATATATATATATATATATATATATATATATATATATATATATATATATATATGTGTGTGTGTGTGTGTGTGTGTGTGTGTGTGTGTGTGTGTGTGTGTGTGTGTGTTGGGGTGTGATTACCTAATTGTGATTACCTAATTGTGTTTACGGGAAAGAGCCCAAAGCTCGTATCTTCCCGTCTCCTGATCGGTTCCATTTTATACTTAGTGATACTTATCATACCTGTCATTAAAACTATGGATTGAGATAGCATTAACTACCTCCTCGCTTAGCCAATTCCAATTATCAACTACTATTACACTGAAAAAGTATTTCCTTACATCCTGCAAAGAAGTTTTCTTACGAAGCTTCAAACTATGACCTCTAGTTCTAGAGCCAGCCATATCAAAATATCGATCCTTATCCACTCTATCATAACCATGAAGGAATTTAAAGACGGTCACCATATCCCCCCCTCACTCTTCTAGCTTCGAGTGATGGTAAGTCTAATTCCCTCAGCCTCTCATCATAACTGAGATTGCGTATTTCTGGCACCAGTTTCGTGGCATGTCTTTGAACTTTTTCAAGCTTAGCTATGTGCTTTTTCAAGTGCGGATTCCAAAAGGGGGCTGCATATTCGAGTTTTGGCCTTACATAGGTTACATAAATATTTCTGAACATTTCCTTGTCCATGTGCCTGAAGGCTACCCTTACATTTGATAAGAATGCATATGCTGCCCTTACTATGCCATTTATATGTATTTCTGGAGACAAATCTGCCAGTATGTTTACTCCTAGATCTCTCTCATTTTCTGTCTCTTGAAGTTGTACTCCAGCCACCGAGTAGTCAAGCTTGGGCCTTCTTGCACTTGTACCCATTCTCATTACCTTACATTTTGAAGTATTGAATTTCATTAGCCACTTTTCTGACCACTCATGCAGATTATTTAGATCCTCCTGAAGTTCTCTACCATTGTTCTCGTTTTTTACTTTCTTCACAATCTTTGCATCATCTGCAAACATATTCATGAATGAATTTACAGACTCTGGTAGGTCATTTACATATACAAGGAACAAAAGTGGCCCTAAAACTGAACCCTGTGGAACTCCACTACTAACTCTTCTCCATTCAGACACTGAGTGTCTTACTCTAACCCTCTGTTCCCTTCCTTCTAAGTAAGTTTTTATCCATTCCAAAACATTTCCACCTATTCTAGCCATTGATTGCAGCTTCCTAATAAGTCTTCCATGTGGAACAGTGTCAAACGCTTTCTGGAAGTCTAGGACTATGCAATCTGCCCAGCCCTCTCTTTCCTGTAAGATTTGGCTTACCTCATCATAAAATTCTAATAAGTTTGTTACTGTTTATCTACCTTCTCTGAAGCCATGTTGCCTCACTGACAAAAAGTTGAAGGATTCCAAGTGAAGAGAGATATGTTTCCTTAGTAGTTTCTCCATAACTTTGCAAACTATGCTGGTCAAGGAAACTGGTCTATAGTTCAGAGCCATATCCCTCCTTCCCTTTTTGAATATAGGTGTCACATTTGCTTGTTTCCAGCATCTTGGAATCTCCCCTGACTCCAGTGACTCCTTAAATATGATACTTAGTGCCACTGATATTGTGCTTGCGCATTTTTTAAGCACATTAGGGGATATGTCATCAGAACCTGTAGCTTTATGAACATCTAAATCCATCAGCGCTTTGCATACCTCTGTGGCTGTAAGGTTGATGTTCTCTAATACCGGCCCTTGAGCTTCTATCACTGCAGTCTGAGGGGGTGGGGTATTTTCTACTGTAAATACTGACTGAAACTCCTTGTTCATTTCTTTGCAGATCTCTTCATCCGTCTCAGTGATGCTTCCATCCGCTCTCTTTAGCCTTAAAACCTGTTCTTTTACCTTCAGTTTTCCTCTGATAAAGCTGTGGAAAAGCTTGGGATTTTCTTTAGCCTTCCTGGTGATGTCCCCCTCATAGTCTCTCTCTGCCTCTCTCCTTTTACTTAGGTAGTCATTTCTTGCTCTTTTGTAGGTTTGAAAGGCATTTATGTTTTTTCTCCTCCTATACCTTTTCCAGCATTTGTCTCTCCACTCCTTAGCTCTTTTACACCCATTATCGAACCATTTCTCTCTGGCATGAATTACACCTACTTTGGTGACGGGTATGCAGCAATCTACTATCTTCCCATATTTCTCACAAAAGATGTCATACAGTTCTTGTACAGATTTGTTGTAAAATAAGGTTCTCCAGTCAATAACTGCAAAAAGCTCATTCATTTTGATGTAATCTCCTTTCCGATAGTTCCTCCTCATGTCCTCAGTGCCTCTACTCTCAGGAAGAATATCTTCAATGATATACTCCATCAACAACACACAGTGGTCACTCTTTCCAATTGGTGGTTCATACTCAGTTTTTTCAATATCCAACACATTATCTGTGAACACTAGATCAAGTAGTGATGGCTCATCCCCACCCCTGGCCCTTGTTGGTTCCATTACATGTTGGTGTAGGAAATTCCCTTGTACGCAATCTAGGAATCTTGCCCCGAATGAGTCCTCACCACTGTGTGGTCAAGATTTATCCAATCTATCTCTTTATGATTAAAGTCTCCCATAATCAAAATCCTACATTTTTTTTCCCGTACCATGTTAACAACTGAGTTTATGACTTCAATAGTACCTATATGACTTTCCTCATAAACTTCAAGCCTATTTTGGTTCCTTGGTGGGTTGTATACAAAAGCTATTATAATGCTCTCTGACCCAGTATTTATGCGAGCAACAAGAAATTCCTTGAACTCACTTTCTATAGCCAAGTTTATTTCTTCGACTTGAATCCTTTCACTTATGAGCAGTGCTATCCCTCCACCAGTCCTCTCAGATCTTTCAACCCTTAGTATTCTGAAACCCTTAGGAAAAACTGTGACACTGTTTATGTCCTCACTCAACTTAGTCTCTGTAATTGCTACTATATCTGCCTTACTGTTGTGAATCCTATCTTTTAATTCTACTGCCTTACCAGCTAATCCATCAGCATTTGTGTATAACAATCTTAATGAGGCCCCATCCCCTGATCTTCTGTCATTATCTTCTTTATCTCCCCTTTGTCTGGAAGAACTCTGTAATGAAAATTTTTCTTCTCTTCTTCATTTCTTTCATCATTTAACCTTCTTGCCTCTTGTGTGTGTGTGCGTACGGTTGCCAAGCATTGAAAAATAGTAAGGGAAGAAAATATAAATATTATAAAAGTGTCTCAACTGCACACGAAAGAGGGAGACCAATTTATATCATGAAATAGCAAATACTATGTATTACAGTTTTTTAGTTAAGAATGTTTCCAGGTTATACACAAGCGCATGCGTACTGACATACAATCTCCAAAAATACTAATAAATGCAATGTGATTGTGGCATAACATCAAACCATATAATTTATTTTCCTCATCAGCACCTTTGACGATCATCAGTTCATGAACTCAAATACTTAGATCAGATTGCGGCTGATATCTGAAAGTCCATCTATATAAAGGAAGAATTTATAAATTTTTTAGCTGTAGAATAGCAATTAAAAAAAAAGATGAAACAAATATATTTGCTTGGTCTTTCAAGGAATGGGTAACAAAAGCATATAAGGTTTGAAAAAAACTAGCATTCCATTCCGTCTATTTACCACATGTATGTTCGATTATAATGCTTACTTCATTTTTCATATTTTTCTAGTCTTGGTCACCTTTATATTTCAATAATTAAAATTATTTTGTTACTTTCCTTACATAAGATATTTTTCCCTGATGCAGGATGTTATCGGATTTGTTCAATGTTGTAGTTATTTCACCAAAATAAAACTGATAAAGCAAAATTGCTATATGCATTGATATGGGCGTATATATTTGTGTGTGTATATTATAAAGTACTTGTTAATGTTTGTTGAGTGTAAAATCACAATCTTTCTGCTACCTTAATCTGGAGTAGATTATGAAACATCCTACTCATATTCCCGATCATCATAACTATGCAGCTAATGCTGGCGTCACACATAGCCAAAATTCCTGACCCGACTCTTAAAACCGTCTAAAGACGGAATCCTCCCGGCAGCAATGACGTCATTACGATAATCGGGTGTAATTTTTCGTCCGCGTACGACGGAATCCTAACAGTCCTACGTAGTTTAAAAAAATCGAGGGGGTCCTGAACCGTCGTGGAGGGCCTACGATAATTGGCTGCTGCACCCAATAATCTCCGTGATTCAGAAGACCAAATCAGTCGTAGAAGACTGCGTACGACGGGTAAGATCGATCTTCTTGATAGTACGCGGGTTTAGGAGAAGGTGTACGCCCGTGTACGATCCAGAGGATCGATCCTACCCGGCGTACGCAGTCCTCCGGGTCTGGAACCGTTAAAAATTTAAAAATTCGCTTATACGTCTGGCAGCACAGTACGAAAAGACAGCGTGCGCATGCGTGGTCTCATTTCTGAAACCCAGTCCTGGACGTTCAGTTTTCCTGGTCCGCTTGCCGCATTTCTTATTGTTTTAGCATGATATTCTTCTTCTTCTTCTTCTTCTTCTTCTTCTTCTTCTTCTTCTTATTATTATTATTATTATTATTATTATTATTATTATTATTATTATTATTATTATTATTATTATTATTATTATTATTATTATTATTATTATTATTATTATTATAGTATTATTATTATTATTATTATTATAGTGTTATTATTATTATTGTTGTTGTTGTTGTTGTTGCTGTTGTTGTTATTGTTGTTTGATGTTAATGTACAGACACGTTTCTTTGAGTGAGCATTAAGAAAAAAAAACATTTCCTGTCTGCTTTCTATGTACAAAATATAAAAATTATTCTTAATATATATCAAGCTCTTTATAGGTAGATGTCTCATATAATTCCTCATTTCTTTCACTGTGTTCTTGATATGATGTGCATTTATTTTTTCCCTCATATCAAAATATGAATTAATCAAATCCATAAATGTGTCAAACAAAATATATGAAATATATTAACATACATGGCCAACATATATTTACTTATATATATAAGTAGCTGAAGTGCCAAATATATAAATCAGGGTTATACTTTCACATATATCCCATATATATATATATATATATATATATATATATATATATATATATATATATATATATATATATATATATATATATATATATATATATATATATATATATATATATATATATATATATATATATATATATATATATATATATATATATATATATATATATATATATATATATATATATATATATATATATATATATATATATATATATATATATATATATATATATATATATATATATATATATATATATATATATATATATATATATATATATATATATATATATATATATATATATACTATATATATATATATATATATATATATATATATATATATATATATATATATATATATATATATATATATATATATATATATATATATATATATATATATATATATATATATATATATATATATATATATATATATATATATATATATAAATATATATATATATATATATATACATATATATATATATATATATATATATATATATATATATATATATATATATATATATATATATATATATATATATATATATATATATATATATATATATATATATATATATATATATATATATATATATATATATATATATATATATATATATATATATATATATATATATATATATATATATATATATATATATATATATATATATATATATATATATATATATATATATATATATATATATATATATATATATATATATATATATATATATATATATATATATATATATATATATATATATATATATATATATATATATATATATATATATATATATATATATATATATATATATATATATATATATATATATATATATATATATATATATATATATATATATATATATATATATATATATATATATATATATATATATATATATATATATATATATATATATATATATATATATATATATATATATATATATATATATATATATATATATATATATATATATATATATATATATATATATATATATATATATATATATATATATATATATATATATATATATATATATATATATATATATATATATATATATATATATATATATATATATATATATATATATATATATATATATATATATATATATATATATATATATATATATATATATATATATATATATATATATATATATATATATATATATATATATATATATATATATATATATATATATATATATATATATATATATATATATATATATATATATATATATATATATATATATATATATATATATATATATATATATATATATATATATATATATATATATATATATATATATATATATATATATATATATATATATATATATATATATATATATATATATATATATATATATATATATATATATATATATATATATATATATATATATATATATATATATATATATATATATATATATATATATATATATATATATATATATATATATATATATATATATATATATATATATATATATATATATATATATATATATATATATATATATATATATATATATATATATATATATATATATATATATATATATATATATATATATATATATATATATATATATATATATATATATATATATATATATATATATATATATATATATATATATATATATATATATATATATGCATATATATATATATATATATATATATATATATATATATATATATATATATATATATATATATATATATATATATATATATATATATATATATATATATATATATATATATATATATATATATATATATATATATATATATATATATATATATATATATATATATATATATATATATATATATATATATATATATATATATACATATATATATATTCCATATATTTATTGTTCACAGGGATCAATTCTAACATAATTATATAAATGGAAAAGTAAGTGCAAATATAACTACATTATTAAATGTAAAATATTAAACTTAATATCTTCTCAGTATAAAATAATGAAAATGAATAACCCCCTACGAACGTGTACGTTCCCCTACGATGGGTAGGGAGCGTCGGGAGCATGGTTGGCCCAGTCGTAATAGTAAAAAATTAAAATTTCCCGTTTTCTATGATGAGACTTACGTTTGCGTATGATCAGTCGTATGCTAAATTACGTGTCCAAACTACTCTGTACGATTGCAATTATGATCCATAGGAATGCTTACGAGGACATATGACGCACTTCCGACAGGCACAGGAATGCACCTGTCGGCTAAAAAATCTGTCGGATCTCCAAGGATTGAGCGAAGATTCCGTCGGAACGCGGTCTTAAGAGTCGGGTCGGGAGTTTTGGCTATGTGTGACGCCAGCATAACACTCTTACTTCTAATCCTTCAAACTATTCATATTCTGTATTTTCCCTTCTTCATAACTCTGACCACTCTTTAATCTCTATTATATTTCTTTTCTTGCTCTCCCTCCATCAATTCCTCCTACTCAACGCCACTCATGGTACTTCAAGAGTACCTAAAGTGATGATTTGCGTTAACTCTCTCTTTGACTTACCATGTTATGACTAACGGTTTTGCACCAGCAAGCCTAATCAGGTAGCCTTAAAAATTGCAGAGATCGTAACCTCTTGACTGGAGGTATGCATCTCCCAACTCCTCATCGGAGTTGGGAGTGGAATATAAAAGGCAGGAATACATATTGTCTGTTATTTTACCTAAAATAAGTTTTTTTATAAGATAAGTTTTTCGTTTTTTCTCTCTCTCTCTCTCTCTCTCTCTCTCTCTCTCTCTCTCTCTCTCTCTCTCTCTCTCTCTCTCTCTCTCTCTCTCTCTCTCTCTCTCTCTAGGCCTATAGCCATGCCTGTCTGGGGATTACATTTTACCCGTAGGCTGCCCACTCTTTAGGGGTTAGGGGTATGTTGTTTTGTCTGCATTTTTGATTATTGTGTTTTCGAAGTGTTCGGTATCGTTTATGTTGGTGATGGGAGAATCTGTTTTGAATTTCAAATTATTGTTCAGATTCATTATTCAAAGTTTCCGAGTTGGCAGTTTTGCAATTTGTGCATGTGTGCCCTTGGTCAACTGGGAAGGTTATTGTCTCAGTGGTTATGGTGAGTAGGTGGTCTCTCCATGATGTCATGAGGCCGAGATATGATGATAGGTGATATTGGGATGATGGTAGGAAGTGGGCTTGAATGGGTACATGTGTGAGTGTGTGTGTTTTGGTGAATGTTGATTAAATTGAAAACTTTTCTCTGTTTGATTTTGTATTACCATCCCTCTGTCCATGTAGTTATTATTAACAAACCATGCAGGCGTTTTGGTGATGAAATAACCACCCATGATGATACTTAGGGTTGGTGACGTATTTAAATTGAGGGTGTAGTCATTTGGTACTGTAGAGGATGTTTGAAGGGGGGCTGTATGTATTTATGATTGCTATGTATGATGTGTTGCCAGAAAGTACTGTAATTGCTTGCATTTCTATAGTGGTGTAATATGAGTGAGTAGGGATTTTATCACAGTGTTACAGCTTTTCCAAAGGGTTACAAAAAACGAGGCTGGGAGATTTGATAGGACTGGTGGAGGGAGAGCAATGCTTATAAGTGAATGGTTTCAGGCTGAAGATGTAATGTTGTTAAAGGAATTGAGTTGAAGCATTTTTGTGTAACTCGCCTATATGTGGGTTCAGAGAGCATTATAACATCTGTAGTACATAACCCATCAAGTTTTTCAGCAAAAACTAGAGGTTTATGAATAGAGTAGTATAGGTACACTGAAACTTACAAATTCAAATGTAAGCACTG
>JAXCGZ010017470.1:60000-63565 GCA_037179515.1 Halocaridina rubra | reverse complement strand
ATATATATATATATATATATATATATATATATATATATATATATATATATATATATATATATATATATATATATATATATATATATATATATATATTTATATATATATATATATATATATATATATATATATATATATATATATATATATATATATATATATATATATATATATATATAAATATATATATATATATATATATATATATATATATATATATATATATATATATATATATATATATATATATACATACATACATACATACATACATGCATGCATGCATGCATGCATGCATGCATGCATGCATGCATGCATGCATCCATACATACATACATACATACATACATACATACATACATACATACATACATACATACATACATACATACATACATACATACATACATACATACATACATACATACATACATACATACATACATACATACATACATACATACATACATACATACATACATACATACATACATACATACATACATACATACATACATACATACATACATACATACATACATACATACATACATACATACATACATACATACATACATACATACATACATACATACATACATACATACATACATACATACATACATACATACATACATACATACATACATACATACATACATACATACATACATACATACATACATACATACATACATACATACATACATACATACATACATACATACATACATACATACATACATACATACATACATACATACATACATACATACATACATACATACATACATACATACATACATACATACATACATACATACATACATACATACATACATACATACATACATACATACATACATACATACATACATACATACATACATACATACATACATACATACATACATACATACATACATACATACATACATACATACATACATACATACATACATACATACATACATACATACATACATACATACATACATACATACATACATACATACATACATACATACATACATACATACTGCATCAGCTACTCTATTACCAAACTAATTTTTACCAATTTCCCTTCTGAACCTAAATTTATCAAGCTTAAATCCATTATTACGAGTTCTGGTTTGATCATGAATTTTTAAAACTTTATTAATATCTCCCTTGTTAATCCCTTTAAACCATTTATACACTTCAATCATATCCCCCCTAACTCTTCGCCTCTCTAGAGAATGTAGATTAAGTTTTTTTAATCTGTCCTCATATGGTAGATTTCTGATATTGTGTATCATCTTGGTCATTCTTCGCTGCACTCTCTCCAAGGATTCAATTTCCATTCTATAATAGGGTGACCAGAATTGCACAGCATAATCTAAATGGGGCCTAACTAATGCAAGAAGAGCTGCAAAATAACTTTTTCCGTCCTATTGCTAACGCTTCTTGAGATAAATCCTAAAATTCTGTTTGCTTTATTTCTGACTGCTGTGCATTGCTCTCTTGGCTTAAGACTACTACTCACAAGAACTCCCAAATCCCTTTCACATTGAGAACTCATCATTTCATGGTTATTTAGCTTATAACTAGTATTGTCTTTTATAGTACCCATTTTAACTACTTTACATTTTTCAACATTAAATTCCATTTGCCATTTGTCAGACCATTCAGATAATCTATTTAGATCTTCCTGTAAAGCATGAATGTCTTCTTTTCCATTTATAGTTCTACCTATTTTAGTATCGTCTGCGAATTTACTTAGGTTACTACTGATATCCGAATCCAGATCATTTAGATATACGATGAATAATAGGGGACCCAGTACCGAGCCTTGTGGTACCCCGCTAGTAACCGAGCCCCACTCTGATTTCTCTCCATTTATGCAAACCCTCTGTTTTCTGTCTTTTAACCATTGTTTGATCCATCTGAGAACAGCGCCTCCTATACCATGAGCTTCCAGCTTTTTAACTAATCTTTTGTGAGGAACTCTATCAAAAGCTTTGCTAAAATCTAGATATATTGTATCATATTCTTTGCCACAATCTACTGCCTCGTAAACTTCTGAATATATATATATATATATATATATATATATATATATATATATATATATATATATATATATATATATATATATATATATATATATATATATATATATATATATATATATATATATATATATATATATATGAGAAACACATGTTATATGATCTCTGCAAATGCACTGACTAATGTGAACAAAAAGTCACTAGCGAAAACTTTTTTTTAATAATCATTTTTTGCGAGGCAAAACGACAATAAAATCTCGTAAAGAAAATAAAAATAAAAAAAAATTAAAATGTTGTGTTTAAGAAAAACCTTGAATACAAGTAATTCACAACGTAGAATACGTGTGAATTCTCATTGCCATTAAATACAAAATATGTAATACTTCACTTATTCGTACATGTTGGAGATGATGTCCCTATAGTATACGTAAACGAAAGCTCACTGTTCCTAAATTAAGTAATATAAGAACACAAATAGATTTCTTTATTGCGGATTATTTTAGGAAAAAACAAATATATATTAGAATTATTTTCAATCAAGACGTCATATACAGACGAATCTCCACTGATCCACTTCATTTGTAAAAATATGGCCATAACTATGCATGTTATGGTAATGTAAAATAAACAAATGAAAATTCTCTCTACAACTTTTTCTGAGCCTCGATAACACGCTTCCATACTAAATGTTAAGCGCGAAGAACAATATATCAAAAGGCGCGAAGAATAATATATCAAAAAGGAATAAAAACATCTCATTTATGTTTTTTTTTTAATTTTCAACAAATCTCTAAATCATTCAGGGGCGCTGAAATAAACGATCGGAATTCGCAGTAACGAAAAGTTAATTACCAAATGGCTAATAGCCTGATCAACGCATCATTAATTATACTCTTAATTACCACATACATTTTACTGGTTGCAAAGAGCGAAACTGCAAAATAATCCAGTCTCTCTATGTGCATGGCTTTAAATGAGCTAACAATGATTAAAATATCATTATTATTATTTGATGATAGATATATATGCCGATTATACTCCTCATATAGCTTCAACTATATATATATATATATATATATATATATATATATATATATATATATATATATATATATATATATATATATATATATATATATATATATATATATATATATATATATATATATATATATATATATATATATATATATATATATATATATATATATATATATATATATATATATATATATATATATATATATATATATATATATATATATATATATATATATATATATATATATATATATATATATATATATATATATATATATATATATATATATATATATATAATATATATATATATATATATATATATATATATATATATATATATATATATATATATATATATATATATATATATATATATATATATATATATATATATATATATATATATATATATATATATATATATATATATATATATATATATATATATATATATATATATATATATATAT
>JAXCGZ010017470.1:50000-57500 GCA_037179515.1 Halocaridina rubra | reverse complement strand
ACCCAGGACTAAAACAAGTTAAATAGTTTTAGCAACATATCATACATAGTAGTATTTTTTAAAGTTTTCAACTCTTATTGTATAAAAATTTCTTCAAATAAAAAAAGGAACCTGGATAAAAATGTCCATAAAAGATTCAAAAAGAGCAATGAAGGCGTACAGATGGTATCTCCAGTGATATATAGAAAATTTTGTCTTATCATCGTTTCCCTGCCAACATAAAAAAACTACCCAGCCCCTTATTTTCTTTTAGATCTTCGTGAGAAATGGCGGTTCTGAGGTTTTAGGTTTTGTAAGAGGCGTCTCCTCTCACAAAAGAGCCAAATAAATCTTCCTACCATTCTTTCCACGTTTTCAAGTCCAACAGACAAGTGCTTGTGATGGCAATCGTAAACAATCCTTTTCCAATTAACGGATTTAGCTGAACGCCTTTGTATTTGCATCTATGAACGTTTAAGAAAAAGGTAAGACAGCAGTGTTCAAGTCAGAAATAATTATTGATCTAAAATATGACGTAGATGAAGATGACAGCTTCTTAAAAGGATATAATAAAGATTCTCGCGAGCAATAAAGTCGCCCTCACTAGGTTTTAGCAAACATAGGCAAAGTCAACGAGTTTTGATAACATTTATTCACTTTTTTTATATTGCAGTTTTTCTTTCTCGACTCCCTAAAATAAGAAAATTTCGTCTAATTCTTTATCATTCGTTCAACAACAACAAAAAATAAAAAGGCGAACTTTTAGAGTATACAAGCCATCTATTAAGAAGATTTTTTATACTAAAAGAGTAAAAAGAAGGGGAAAATGTATTAGGCAGTGTTTTGTATGTTTACATGTGTGTGTTCAACTTATGCCTTTCATATGTATATATATATATATATATATATATATATATATATATATATATATATATATATATATATATATATATATATATATATATATATATATATATATATATATATATATATATATATATATATATATATATATATATATATATATATATATATATATATATATATATATATATATATATATATATATATATATATATATATATATATATATATATATATATATATATATATATATATATATATATATATATATATATATATATATATATATATATATATAACCAGATAAGCACATTACATATGTGAAAACATGAATCATTTTTTACCCCGACCGGGACTCGAACCTAGGAGTTATAATTACTAAGTCAAGGCGCTACCAACTATACACCACTGAAGGTTAAAAGGAATCCAACCTTATAGCTTATATCTGCTATACTTAGGAATGAACGCATTCTAACTGAATGCCACTATGTTCATATTGCAGATTCCCCAACCTCACTCGTGGCTTCATTTTAGCATTTACTTCAATTCCCAATCTCATTCGGGCCATGCAATAACCAGATAAGCACATTATATATGTGAAAACATGAATCATATTTTACCCCGACCGGGACTAGAACCTAGGACTTATAATTACTAAGTCAAGGCGCTACCAACTATACACCACAGAAGGTTAAAAGGAATCCAACCTTATAGCTTATATCTGCTATACTTTGGAATGAACGCATTCTAACTGAATGCCACAATGTTCATATTACAGATTCCCCAACCTCACTCGTGGCTTCATTCTAGCATTTAACCTTCTGTGGTGTATAGTTGGTAGCGCCTTGACTTAGTAATTATAAGTTCTAGGTTCGAGTCCCGGTCGGGATAAAAAATGATTTATATATATATATATATATATATATATATATATATATATATATATATATATATATATATATATATAATATATATATATATATATATATATATATATATATATATTAATAACACTGAACTGTTAACATACAGTCTAAAATGGAAGGAAAAGCCCATTAAATAAAACAACGAATATATATATATATATATATATATATATATATATATATATATATATATATATATATATATATATATATATATATATATATATATATATATATATATATATATATATATATAAAGTACTTATTAATTTCGTGACCTAAGCTGGTCACCTTTTATATATATAAAACTGAAGGATTGAAAAATAGCATTAAAGAAACAAACAGATTAAAATACTTGCATCAAAATGGCCTTTGTCATTTGGAACCATATATAAAGACTACAGGAACAAATTAGTAACACTACTTCGAGCTGCAAAAAAATGGATATTTTCAGGATAAGCTTAAGAAGGAACAAGGAAACAGCAAGTCCACCTGGAATACAATAAACAGCCTAATGGGACGAAAACAATTTTATCATTCAAAGGGAATCAAATTAAAAATTTATAATGACGACACTGCTAATATCTTTAAATTATTTCTTAACTATAGCACAACCAACACAGGAGCAATAAAATGTGCAAGAAATCTCACACCGCCAGTTTCTTAATAATCCACCAGACTTTTCGTTTTACTTGTATCCTGTAACAAGTGAGGAAGTCACTAAATATATAAAAACCTTAAAACCCAATACAGCGTCGGGATATGATGAAATTCCATCAAATCTACTCCAGGTCACTGCCCATTACATTGATACCCCACTTACCCACATAATCAATCTATGTTTTCAACAAGGATGTTTTCCAGACAAACTAAAAAGTGCTAAAATAATACCGACAATTAAGTCAGGCAATGAAGATGAAGAAAATAACTATACACCTATACCAATCTTACCGTCCTTAAGTAAATGTTTGAAAAAGCGATTGTTCACAGACTGAAAGAATTCCGTGAAAAGTTCAACCTATTATCTGATAATTAATATGGTTTCCATAATAATATGACCAGAGAAAAGCAATTATGAACTTTACAAGTGAAGTTTATCAAAATTTGGAAAATAAAAGCTTTGTTGCAGGGGTTTCCTAGACTTGTCCAAAGCATTTGACTCATTAGACCATGATATACTAATAGAAAAACTAAATTGTATTGGTATTAGAACACCATTACAGTTATTTAAGGGCTATTTGAAAAATAGAAAATAAGCAGTATATTGCAATGGGAAAGCATCTTTGTTGCAAACTATTGAGAGAGGAGTACCACAGGGATCAATACTGGGCCCATTGTTATTTTTAGTTTATATAAATGATATTTACAATGCCAGTATTAAATTCCAATATATTCTTTATGCAGATGACACCAACCTTCTCTTGCATGATAATAACCTTGACCACCTGCATTCTGCTTTAAATAGTGAATTAGAAAAAATTAACAACTGGGTCTCTGTTAATAAATTAAAGCTAAATGTTTCCAAAACTGACTATATCTTATTTCAAAATAGATCTGTAGCACACAACATTGGTCAAGTTAATATGAATGGGTATGAATTTAAAAGAGTTGCTTGTAAGACATTTTTGGGAGTAACTATTGATGAAAATTTAAGTTGGAAATATATTCAATCTGTCTGCTCAAAACTGTCCAAGACGTGTGGAATTTTGTATGAAATCCGCCATAACCTAACAAATTAGGGCTTAAAAAGCATACATTATTCCCTGTGTTATCCTCATATTATATACTGTTTGTCCATCTGGGGTTGTACTTGGCCGTCAATTGCCAGGAATGTACTTACCTACAACACCTTCTACCTCTCCATCACCCACTCTAGCATTCAAGTCACCCATCACAACTACATAGTTCCTTCTACTTAGACCATCCACTCACCTAGTTAACTCATTCTAGAATTCATCCCGCTCTTCCTCACTTCTCTCACATCCTCGCCCATGCGCACTAACAAAAACCCAACATTCCCTAACTATCCTAGCCATCACCCACATCAGAATATATGACACTTCTTTCCATTCCACTACCTTATTTACCATTCATTCACTCAGCAGTAATGTCACACCCTCTCTCTCTCTCCCCCTTTCAACACCAGACACCCTACATGCCACATCACCAAATGACATTTCTCCTTTTCCTTTCATCTTTGTCTCACACAAAGAGTTCGGGGAGATGTTATGCTCCCCTCTACTCCCCTTCTTCTTTGACGTCTCGCAGGAGGTTTATGCAAGGGGGGGATTCCTAGTCATCTCGCCCCGTCCACTTTTAGTCGCCTCTTACAACATGCAGGAAATACGTTTGGACTATTCTATGATGCTGTGCCCGCCACCACAGGGCATATATATATATATATATATATATATATATATATATATATATATATATATATATATATATATATATATATATATATATATATATATATATATATATATATATATATGAGAGAGAGAGAGAGAGAGAGAGAGAGAGAGAGAGAGAGAGAGGAGAGAGAGAGAGAGAGAGAGAGAGAGAGTTTGATAGATGCAAGTATTTATAAGCATATGTTTATGCTTAAAAGGTTGGCCATGATACCAGCCGCCAGTTGAAATATTGAGACTGAAGGTATTACAGATTCAACTAGGTCTGGCTCAGACAGCTCCGGTTGAGTCTTCCTACAGGATGATATTTTCATTATGCCTACATTTACACTGAATATTTTGACGTATTCGTTACACATCTCTTTTTACCCATTAAATTTTCAAGTCGCAATGCTTTAAATATTTGTTCCTTTATGCTCTCTTTTTCATTTATGGACCCCAGTACCCGGCATAGATGGGTGCTAAGAATCCCTGAGGATCATGTTGATTCCAATGCTGGCGTGAGGGTAGATACCCCTGATGGTAGTATTGGCAGTGCCCATAACCTTGCACCTCCAGGTAGATCTGCATCTTTCACTATTCGCTTTTCTATCATTCAAGGCATGAACTCTTATCATCTATCTGTGGAACAACACTTGGGTACTTCCCTCCCTACTCTTCTCCTTCTCTTTGAAACCCAGCTGTCTATCCCTGCTTCCACTGACTCATATCATATCTTGAACTATAGCCTGTATACTCGCTTTCGATCCATTTTTGGATCAGTGCTTACTGTAACACTAACACTCCAATTGCAAGGCTATGGACCTTGAGTCTCTCAACTTTGAAGTTCTCTTACTGAAAATTTATATATCCAATACCACAATACTCCTTAGCTTCTCCTACTGTTCTCCAATCTCCATTAACTTTGTATCTTTCTTTGAATATCTGTCCTCTTGCCATCAATCCTTGCTATCTTCTCACCCAAACGCCAAAGCTCTCTTTATTGGAGACTTCAATGTACACGACAGTTAGTGCCTCGACTCTTCTCACACTGATGTGGAATGAAGTGAGGCCCTTGCTTTCTCTATAACTAATGATCTAGAGCAAATTATCAAGCATCCTACTCGTGGTTCCGACCTATTACTTGACCTATTACTTACTTTTAACCCTTTAAACTACTCTTTTTCAGTTATTTCTCCTCTTGGTAAATCTGACCAGTCTGTGATCTCAATTTCTTAAATTTTCTCTTCCCCTTTAGCAATCCCTCCTACTCAGCGCTGCCTTTGGCATTTTGAGCGTACCCAACGTGAAGGCAAGATTAACTTTCTCTTTGACACTACAGTTTTCGGTCCCGCAACCCTGATCAGGTAGCCCTAAAATTTACCGATATGATACTTCCTGGAAGGAAGGCGTAAATCCCCTTCTCTATGAAAACTCTTTCTCCTCTTAATCCTTGATTTGACTGTGCCTGCTCCATGGTTATTCAGGCCAGGGATCATGCACACCGTTCGTACCAAGCCTGGCCTTCTGATTTGACTCACCCCGCTTTTAAAGTAGGAATCGTTGTACTGCTCAGACTCGAAGGTTTCCCTCATAAAAAGGAAAGTTGATCATCTTAAATCCTCTCCTACTTACAAACGTTTCTGGTCCTTAGTCAAAAACCTCTCCAAAACCTTCAGTATCTAAAGCTTTTCCCCTCTCATTTGTTCTGATGGCTCTATAGTTGTTCACCCACTAACAAAGCCATACTCTTTAGCTTTCATTTTTCTGCCAACTCTTCCGTAAACGATTCCATCTCACCTCTCCCTCAGTCTTTACCCTTCTCTAACCCTACACCCACCCTTATCTTTTCTTCACGCAAAGTTCATAAGCTTCTTTGCTCACTAAAGTCCAATAAAGCATTTGGTCCCGATGGTATCCTTGCAAGGTTCCTTAAAGAGTTTGCAGATCAACTAGCCTCCGAGCTTTGCCATCTTTTCACCTCATTCTCTCAATCAGTATCTATCCTTTATCTTGGAAGCATGCTCGAGTGCAACCTGTTCCTAAGAATGGTAATTGGTCAGTTCTTTCAAACTACCGCTAAAGTTTTTAAAACTTTACTCAATGCTCACTTTTTGAAACATCTTGAATCTAACTCACTTATCTCCGATCACTAGTACGGATTCCACAAGGTCATTTAGTATGCGGAGTACTATTGCGTGGCAATGAAATTATGACATATTTATCGTTCATAGGAATGTTGTGTGATGTAAAATATTTAATGAGGGCGTATCTAACTTTAAGTGCTGAGGTTGGAGTTTGAGGCTGATATTTTCTTAAAAGTTTGACACTGTGACTGGCAAGAATACTGCCTTCATCAGGCATTGGCACCAAGAAATATTGATATGGAAAAAAGCCTAAGTTTAAGGCCAAGGCAATAAAAACAAGATATTGATATGTAAATGAAAAAGGGCGCCTTGAAAGAATAGTAGAAATAATGAAGACCTTAAGATATGACTGTATTAGGTCATGAGATGACGATAGATGTGCTCTCTGATGGAAGATAGGTCGTAAATGTTAGGAAAGTAGAAGAGGAACATAGATCCAGAGTCTGGAGGTGGATGGGAAGAAGCAATTTACTGTGTCGATCAATCTACGAGCTAAAAATCTTTACACAGTGCCTGTGAGGTAAGGCCACTTGGCAAATGTTACACGGCTTTGGCAGTTGGATAGGGATGCAATTTGCAACAAAAAAAATAATTGTAGAATCGTCGGTAAAGACGCGGAGAAGAGAGAAGGATGAGGACTGGAGAAGATCGTTTATGAAGAGAAGGAAGAGCAAGTGAAAGAAAAGAGCTCTGTATGACACCACTGGTTTCTGGAAATGTGATAGATAAATGTTGGACCATCAACTACCACAGATATTAAATTGTCAAAGAGAAAACTGGAAATCAAAGAACAGAGAGAAGGGGTAGAGACATAACTAGGACGTTTGGCTACTAGAACCTTTCCCAGACTCTGTCAATAGTCTTAGAAATATCAAAGGTGATGACAAAGAATTCTCCACAGTTCTTCAGAGAAGATGACCATGACCATGAATTTTTTAGATAGGACCGGAGGTTACCAGTGAATATTGCCTTGCAGAAGCATTACTGTTTATAAAAAAATAGAGTTAGATTCAAGATGTTTCAAGAGGAACCTTAAGGACTTTGCATGAAGAAAGAATAAAGGAGTGAATAGCATTAGAAAAAGTAAAGTACGAGGATTGGGTGCACTGGAACTGCTTATGGATGAGTTGACCAAAAATATGAGAGCCATAGAGAGTTGTTTTGTCAGTGGAACATCAATCTATTGAACCATCC
>JAXCGZ010017470.1:37500-42500 GCA_037179515.1 Halocaridina rubra | reverse complement strand
GTGCGAGTGTGTGTGTTTGTGTTTGTGTGTATCAAAGCATGAATCATTTTGCTAAAAGTGTGTGAACTGAATTACAATTTCCTATGAATTTGTGGAATGTAGTGAATGAGAAAATTGAGGATGGAGTAAAAGAAGAATTAAAGTGTTTCAAGGAGGATTTTATTCAGAATGCCAAGGTCGAGTGTAGGATGATAAAAATGGTTGGAAGTAGAGGAAAGGGACTGAATGGTGGAATGAATATGTGAATGCAGTAGTGGCAGACAAGTTTGATTTCAGAGAGCTGTATAGAGTTTTCTCTTAAATGTTTTTAATTCCTTTCTAAGCCTGCCATGACTGTCCACCCTCTATCTGACATCTTAATCCTGGAGGGAGTGAAGCCTTGTATGGTCTGTTGTACACACCATGCTGACCATTTACTTCCGAAATTCAAATATCTCTCTATTAAATGTTCATATCATGCCATTATTTGCAAATATTGCTTTTGTAGCTGTTTTTATTAAGTTTATTGTTTTTGTGTTTTGACCCCATCTTTGAAATATTTCTTATCTTAATATTTTCTGGTAATGTTAGGTTGAATTATGTGCTCTTAATCTTACATTAGTGTCATTTACTTTGCACTAATAATAATATTTTTATACTAGCAAAAGTGACCTTATTGCCGCCTATGGCCGTATGACATTGTGCTTAGAGAAACCTGATACTCAGATAAGGCAAATATATGAATTGGTTACTCCTAGTTTCAGGAAATCCTTCCTTTTGAAGAATGATGCTTTCCCTAAAGCCTATGCTGTAGCACTTTACGATCGTAGTTCTTCTCTTCATATTATGAGTTATGTTCCCATGTAGGTGTCTTGATATTATACAGAAGGCAAAATAATTTTCACATTTCTCAATTTGCCGTAAACCAGACCTTGACAATATTATGTTTGATTGCCTTTATGATAAGGCGGACACTGCACAGAAGGCTAATAGGAAGGCCTCATTTATTTTTGTTGGTGACTCTAATACTCATCATAGATAGTGAATATACTCTATTTCACCAGCTGACTGACATGGTATTGAAGCTCTTGATTTTGCAAAAAATCTGGATGGGGGCAATAAGTTGTGAAGACATATGAAAAAATGATATGAATTAATAAAAAGAAAAACAATGACAACAACAACAGCAATAATAATAATAATAATAATAATAATAATAATAATAATAATAATAATAATAATAATAATAATAATAATAATAATAATAATAATAATAATAATAATAATAATAATAATAAAAATAATAAAAATAATAATTATAATAATAATAATAATAATAATAATAATAATAATAATAATAATAATAATAATAATAATGATAATAATAATAATAATAATAATAATAATAATAATAATAATAATAATAATAATAATAATAATAATAAAAATAATAATAATAATAATAATAATAATAATAATAAAAATAATAATAATAATAAAAATAATAATAATAATAATAATAATAATGATAACAATAATAACAAAAACAAAAATGATGATATTAATGATAATAATAATACAAATAATAATAATAATAATAATAATAATAATAATAATAATAATAATAATAATAATAATAATAATAATAATAATAATAATAATAATAATAATAATAATGATAATAATAATGATAATAATAATAATAATAATAATAATAATAATAATAATAATAATAATAATAATAATAATAATAATAATAATAATAATAATAATAATAATAATAATAATAATAATAATAATAATAATAATAATAAGATATTAAATTATAATTATTTAAAGTAAGCGAGTCGCTCTTTTGTCAAAAGTCATAAATGACGTCTCTGGAAGACCTTAGCCAGATTTTATTGATGATTTTTTGACAGCAAATACTTTTGTATTTGAACATTTGAGAACAACTCCTATTATATATGTTAGATATTAGCGCCATTAGATCATGTGCTAAATTAATATATATTACAAATGGATGTTGAATATTATTCAATGGGATAAGATGAAAAATTATTGATACTTGAGTCTTGTGATTTAAGCGTTGTGAATAAAAGGATTTTCCAGTTCTTTTATTTCTTTATGATATATGTAAGGTTAAGTAAAAAAGGAAAAAATATTAAAGCAGCTTTATTTGTTTAATCAAGAAAATATGGTTATGCTCATCATTAAAATACAAGACATATGAGTTGGGTATCACTCTATTTGAGTAAGTTGCTTGAAAAGTAACTACCCCTTTTCATATTTTTCAAACTATTTGTAAATGAGCGTCACTCTTCATTGTGCGATGTTTTACAGCTATTGCATTCGGCATATGTGTAGCGTATGTCTTTTCCTTCCATGCTACTGGTAAAGACTAAAAACGCTGACAGTTGATGGCTTAGAATCACATCAAAATGAATAATCTTGTTTGCTGGCATTGTAAATAAAGCTATATATCCTTGAATTGAAGAAAAAAATGTGGGGTGAAATTTTATTGATTTTTAAAAGAGAGATTTAAGCACTTCTCTAAACATAATATAAAATAATCCAGTCATTGCAAGAAAAATTACAGATTTAGTCAAAAAAATCTGTCTAATATTGTCTTTAGGTTGATGAGGAAATCTAAATGCAGAAAGTTTTGATTAAATATTGTCATTTCTTACTTCTGAGACATCACACGGGAATGGGTTCTACTCAAAACAATAGGCACTGATCAGATACATAAAAGACATGCTGATTGGATTATATTTCATTCATTCCGGGAAAAGTAATCATGAGAGAGAGAGAGAGAGAGAGAGAGAGAGAGAGAGAGAGAGAGGAGAGAGAGAGAGAGAGAGAGAGAGAGAGAGAGAGAGAGAGAGAGAGAGAGAGAGAGAGAGAGAGAGTTGTTGTCAGACACATGTGTTTTAGGACATCTGGTATCAACCAGAAGTCAGTCTTCTTTGATAGCAAAAACAAGTATTGTGCTTCATATGTGTGTATGTACATGTGTATGCCTGTGCGTGTGTATTTGCTTGCATTGCATAGAAGTTTAAAAACAAATTGCCTTTTTAATTATTCCTTTTCTCTTCTCAACTCCCCAGAAATTTGTAAACATGAACGCCTGTGTGCGTTTGCATGCCCATATTGCCGGAGATTATGTAAAATTTTGGGGCTTCTTCCACTTTGTAGTCTTGTGTTTTATACAAAAGTGCATGCCTTTGGTGAGTGAAATAATATGTTAAAATAATATCCAATGTCCACAACAATTCTTACTTTCTAAAACCGTACATATAAACTGTTGATTGTTCTTAAAAAGTGGATGATATAGTTTCTAACTTGTATAGAATCATTCATGCACAATAATGGAAAATTGTAGAGAGATATGAATAAAAGGGTATGAAGCAACACTTCTAAATGTTATTCCATTAAGAACAAAAAGAATTCCTTACTAGTACATAGCTTACTACAGGCTGAAAAAAGCTCTATCTTTTTTATGATGTGCTTACTGCAAACATCGGATGGTATTTTGGGATCTAAATTTGTGTCACAAGTAAAACATGCAACATAGTAGAATTTAAACCCATAACTAAATATCGTTGGAGGATGTAGATTAAGTCTCCAAAATTTATAGTGTGGTCTCTTATGGATAGTTGCAGGCAAGGAAGAAATGAAGGTAATGATAGTCTATATTTCAGAAGAGTAAGATGTCAAAATCTCAAGTTAGTTTGCCAATTATGCCAACAGCATTTCCAAAGCAAAATAAAATTTTGATGGTTTGGATATTGGTTTTCTTCTATAGCAATCTTATAATTATTCTCGTTTGTACAATACTCGTCTTGGTATGGATTTTGAAAAACGAAGAAATCTTTACATTTTCTCCACCCCTACTTCATCATCTTTTATTTAAATAGCTAGCTAACTACCTAGATATATAGATAAATAGAGGGACAAAGGTATTAATCATTACTTCGTCAAGTATTGCATTGATAGTTAACATCTAGTTTCTATACAGTAAATATAAAATATCTTTAGATACGTGCAAAACGTATGTTCATAAGATAAAAAATTAACGGCCATATAATCACCATACCTTTTCTTCTCTTATTTTCAGAAAAGGTATGATTTAATTTATTCAAGTTCGTTATCAATCCAGGGTGATTCTATCCCACAGACTTCGATCAGCAAATGATAGATATCCCTCACAATTGTAGTATGGTCATGAAAATATAATGCATGTGGAGGTACGCATTCACTATTAACTTTAAAACAATCGGTAAGTAAAAGATATGACAAAAAATATTGAAATTATTCCAAATAATAGTCTTCGTTTTCACAAACGTTATGAATGCAGTCTATGGAAGGGATACACCAGATTTTCTTGGTTTTATGTCAGCAAGTGCTAAAGCGTTCTACTATTTGAGAGGAGCTGCTATCATTGTGCCATTTATCAGCATCATAAGATCATGTACAATGAGTTATGATATATGGGTAACTTTTTCTTTGACTTCCCATGGTGTGACTACTACTTTCGGACCAGCAGCAATTGTCAGGTAGAGCTAAAAGTTACAGAGAATATAACCTCGGAGATGGAGGAGTTTATCATGTCCCATATAAAATCTTTTTCTCCCCCTAAGCCTTGATTTTACCGTGCCTACTACATGGCTCTTCAGGCGAGGAATCGTTCTTACCAGTCGTACCAAGTATCTCCTTCTGATTTTGCTTGCTCTGCATTTATTACAGCTAGGAATTACTGTACTGCACAGATCTGAAGGACTAAATCCTCCTTTATATTAAGGAAAGTTGTTGACCTTAACTCCCCTCCCCCTGATAAAAGTCTCTGGTCCTTTACCAAAAACATCTCCAAAACTCTTCAGTACTTAAAGCTTTCTCGCTCTCATTCATCCTGATGGCTCTAAAACTTGCTCTCCCACTAACACAGGCACTCTCTGGCTCTCATCTTTCTGCGAAGATTTTCCGTAAGCAATTCCAATACACTTATTCCTCATAATTTA
>JAXCGZ010017470.1:12500-35000 GCA_037179515.1 Halocaridina rubra | reverse complement strand
TACATAGAATACTGCTCACACACCTGGAGTTCTTCTTATACTTATCTCCTTTGTAGGGTTAAATTTAAGGCAAAAAGACTCATCAATCACAATTCTTTTATTTCTTATCTTGATTCGCCTTTTCTTTGCTGTAAGGTATCATGCCTCTTTTTTTCTGTCATACCTTTTTCCATTGCTGTTCTGATTACTTGGCGAATTGCATCCCTCTCCCATTTCCTAGGACTTTTAGCAATATCCAAGCTGCTTCGTCTCACAAGTACTGCTTGGAGATTTGTAGCTCTCGGATCGGTCGGTGCAGTGACTGCTTTTTCCCATCCAACTTCAGTCTATGGAACTCTCTTCCTCCTTCTTTCTTTCCTAATTCTTAAGACCTATCTTCCTTCAAAGCGCAGGTCAATCGCCATCTCAGGGTTTAATCTTCCATAAATATAGGTCCTAATTGCTTCGACTATTCCTTAAACCTGTCATTTTCCCATTGTGTATCATACTCTTATTTCTGCCATGTCCTTAAACTTCTATTTTTTCTTCGTCTTAATATACTTCATATATAATGAAACGATACTTGAAAGACTTCCATGCGTTAAGGTATATTAAAGCAAAATCCACCGTCAAATTGGAAATGACACTTGTTAATTCTGCAAAAAGCAATCACTTTAACTAATTGGGAAAATAAAATACCCTTTTTTTCAGAAAATCCTTGAAATAATGCACTTAAGGTACAAAGTCTCTGTCCATTAGACATGAGAGACGGTATATACAGATTTAGAAAAATTATTATGTTCACAGCGGATTTCATAATTATATAGTTTGGTAAAAAAAAATATGTAATGGCACAACTCTTTCATACTCTTGTAATTGCATTTAATATTTTTAAATCCCTTTTATTGTAATGAACTTACTAATACATTCATAATCCTTTTTATGTTTACAAGAGTATGAATATGTTTATTATTATTAGGAATTTTATTTTTATTTTACTTTTCACTGATTTCTTTCTTTATAGAAGTTAATGGTAGATTCTGAACATGATCCATGTTCAGTCAAAATGAAGCGGCACCTTTGTAATAAAACTAAGTTCTAATGATTCGGGATGCTCTATATTAAGTCGGTCATTGCATGAATAATATAATTAAGAATTGTTATGATTCTTGAAACTTGCTTTTGCAAGTTCATTTGAAGTATTTACCTTTCGTTAGCTGTCAATGTCCACAAATGTTGTGAGTGTCAATAGTGTTGCTAATGGCAGAGACTTTACGGTTTGTTTATGTTCTTTATCGTCTTGATTTGAATTGATTTCAAAGATTTTTAGACATTTTTACAAAAGAAATATATTAAAATGCTTCTTTCCTAAATAAAATGTGTAGTTAGGTATCTAAGATTAAGAATTAATTTCTTTTTGCATAATTTTGGTTAAACATGCATAATTATGAAAATTATCATAAATTTACCCTTTTGATGTGTTTTAAAAGATTGAAATAACCATTAGTTGGGTACAAATAAAGCTATAAGAGAATAGTCAGATTATCCTTACCGATCTTAAGTTTAGACTCAACATAAAGGTAATGTAGGCCTTATTGTGGTGACTTTCTGTAGATGCTGGTCTTTAGGGACCAATATTTGGTGCACAATATTGCAAGTTTAGACAACCTTTACCATAGCTGACTAAATTTAGCATAATTCGGTGTACATCTAGCCCTCAAAAATCTCCAGTATTCTCCTAACCCCATGAAGTTGGTAACTTTTAAGGACCAATATACAGCACAAGTTACTGTGTGCTTGGCCACCCTTTGCCTTAGTGGACTAAAAACACCTCTCATTATTGTGCGTTTGGTGTCGAAACTTTGCAATTTAATTTCCTCTTTTCCTCTCCCAATAGTGCAGCCCTCCATATAGTGGCAGGCATACCCAAGTGAATAGGACAGACTAGAATTCTCAACCATAAACATGAATATGAAAGACTCTTGTTCTAATGTCCCAGTGCTCAGGGAAAAAAATACAGTGTGGTTCCTTTTTATTGGAAACAATAAAAAGGCACCAGCCGCCCGTTGAAAGACTACGACTGAAGGTATTAGGATGCAACTAGGACTGGTCCAGACAGTTCCAGGTTGAATCTTCCTTCAGGACAGTTCTTTCCTCATGCCTACATCTACACTGAATATTCTGGCATATTCATTACACATCTCTTGCTATTACATTACATTTGACAAGTCACAACATTCTGCACATCTGTCTCTTTTACTTTCCTTTTCCTCAAATTTTGTCATTATTTATGGAAGGTTCACAACTAATGGCCCCCAGTACCCGGCATAGTGGGGTGCGAAGAATCTCCGGGGATCGTGTTGACTCCACCATTGGCTTGAGGGCAGACACGCCTGGTGGTAGTAATGGTTCTGCTCTTAACCTTGCACCTCCTAATAGATCTGCTTCTTTCACTCTTCACTATTCAAACATTCGTGGGCTGAACTCCAATCTTTCGTCTGTGGAACAGCACTTGGGCACTTTCCTCCATAACCTCCTCCTCCTATCTGATACCCAGTTGTCTATACATGCTTCCACTGACCCTTTCCAAATCTCCCGCTATAACCTGTATACTCGTTTTCGTTCCAAAGGTGGGGTCTGTGCTTACTGCAACATTAACACTCCTACTGTGAGGCTCATGGACCTTGAATCTCCTGACTTTGATGTTCTCTGGCTAAAAGTCTATCTCTCCACTACCACTATCATCCTTTGCTTCTGCTACTGTTCTCCAAACTCCACCGAGTTTGTATCTTTCTCTGAATATCTCTCCTCGTGCATTGAGTCCTTGCTATCTTCTCACCCACATGCCGAAGTTCTCTACATTGGAGACTTCAATGTACACCACAGTGAGTGGCTTCATTCTTCTCACACTGATGTGGGAGGAAGCAAGGCTCTTGCTTTCTCTATTACTCATGATCTGGAGCAAATTATCAAACATCCTACTCGTGTTCCTGATCATCACGAACATGCTGCTAACATTCTTGACCTTTTTTTTTACTTCTAACCCTTCAAACTACTCTTATTCCGTGCTTTCCCCTCTTGGTAAATCTGACCACTCCATGATCTCTGTCTCTTCCATATTCGCTCCCCCACCACCAATCCCTCCTACTCAACGCCGCCTTTGGCACTTCGAGCGAACTCAATATGAAAATTTGCGTAACTTTCTCTTTGACTTTCCATGGGATGACTACTGCTTTCGGTCCCGCAACCCTGATTGGGTAGCTGTAAAAGTTGCTGAGATCATGACCTTGGGAATGGAGGCGTACATCCCCTCTTCGACAAAAACTTTCTCTTCCCCTAAACCTTGGTTTGACCGTGCCTGCTCCATGGCTATCCAGGCTAGGAATCAGGCTCACCGATCTTACCAAGCCTCTCCTTCCGATTTAACTCGCTCTGCTTTTATTATAGCTAGGAATCGCTGTACAGCTCAGATTCGAAGGTCTAAGGCTTCCTTTATAAGAAGGAAAGTTGATGACCTTAACTCCTCTCCCACTAACAAATGCTTCTGGTCCTTAGCCAAAAACCTCACCAAAAACTTCTGTAACTCAAGCTTTCCCCCTCTCATTCGTTCTGATGGTTCTAAAGCTTGCTCTCCCACTGACAAAGCCACTCTCTTTGGCTCTCATTTTTCTGCCAACTCTTCTATCAACGATTCCAACGCACCTGTTCCTCAGTCTTTTCCCCTCTCTAACCCTATGCCCTCCCTTATCCTTTCTTCACGCAAAGTTCATAAGGTTCTTCGCTCACTAAAGACAAACAAGGCATCTGGTCCCGATGGTATCCCTGCAAGGTTCCTTAAGGAGTTTGCAGATGAACTGGCTCCCGTGCTTTGCCGTCTTTTTCGCCTCATTCTGTCAACCAGTATCTATCCTTCATCTTGGAAGCATGCTCTAGTTCAACCTGTTCCTAAGAAGGGTGACTGCTCTATTCCTTCTAACTACCGACCTATTGCTCTAACCTCCTCTATTGCTAAAGATTTCGAAACTTTGCTCAATGCTCACTTTTTGAAACGCCTTGAATCTAACTCACTTATCTCCGATCACCAGTACGGCTTCCGCAAGGGAAGATCCACTGGTGATCTCCTGTCCTATCTTACTCATGCATGGTCATCTTCTCTGGGGAACTATGGGGAATCCTTTGTCGTCGCCCTTGATATCTCTAAGGCTTTTGACAGAGTCTGGCACAAGGCTCTGTTGGCCAAACTCCCAGCATACAGCTTTACCCCTTCTTTCTGTTCTCTGATTTCCAGTTTTCTTACTGACCGTTCTATATCTGTAGTTGTTGATGGCACGACATCTAGCCCTTTCTCTGTGTCCAGTGGTGTTCCACAGGGCTCTGTTCTTTCACCTACTCTCTTCCTTCTCTTCATCAATGATCTTCTACAATCCCCATCTTCCTCTCTTCTTCATGCCTTTGCTGATGATTCTACCCTTCACTTTTCCTCTGCCTTTTCTTCACAACCTTCATCTGTTACTCGTAATCAATCTCGTATCACTCTTTCTTCTACTCTTAACTCCGATTTGCAGAGAGTATCTGAATGGGGCACTCAAAATTTAGTTAAATTCAATGCCTCCAAGACACAGTTTCTGGCTATCTCTTTATCTTCTTCTTCTCCTGATAACCCTATTGTCTTCGAAACTTATGAAATTTACCCTCTTAACTCTATCAATATATTAGGTATCCATATAGCCTCTAACTTGTCTTGGAGGAATCACATAATCCAAATTTCTAAATCTTCATCCAAAAAATTGGGGGTTTTGTTTCGTTTTCGTTATTACTTTTCCTCATTGCAGTTACTTAAAATATACAAAGGTCTTATCCGCCCTTGCTTAGAATACTGCTCACACACCTGGGGTGCTTCTTCCTTTACTTATCTTCTCGATAGGGTTCAATCGAAGGCAGTCAGACTCATTAATGATCCTTCTCTTACTTCTAACCTGGATTCTCTCTCTCTTCGCCGTAAGGTATCTTCCCTTTCACTTTTTTATCGCTACTACTTCCATCGCTGCTCTGATGAGTTGGCAAGTTGCATCCCTCCTCCACTGCCGAGGCCGCGTAACACTCGCCAAGCGGCCTCATCTCACAGGTACTGTGTGGAGATTTGTAGCTCGCGGATTGGTCGGTGCAGCGACTGCTTCTTCCCATCTACCTCCAGACTCTGGAACTCTCTTCCTCCTTCTGTCTTTCCTAGTTCTTATGACCTTTCATCCTTCAAAAAGCAGATCTATCGTCATCTCAGAGCCTAGTCCTCCATATCTCTGGGTCCTCTTTACTTTGACTGTTTTTTCTGTCTGTCGTTTTCCTTTGTGTGACATTACCTCACCTCTGCCTTGCCCTTAACTTTTTCTTTTCCTTCGTCTTGGTATTTTCTCGTGCCCGGGCCTTTGTTGATGAGGGCAGTTTCTGCCTATCCCAGTGTCACACTCTTAAAAAAAAAATTAAGCTTTTAATTTCATTGTTGTTTACAATCTCTTCTGTCAGCAAATTTGTTAATGCTAAATGAACGTACGTTTGAAAAAAATAAATTACACAAACTTCAAAGACAGAGTGTTTTTGAGACTTGAAGAAATAGGAGTAAAACTATTTGAAAAATGATTATCTAAAGCTGTGTTCAAGGGTAAACCAATTTATTCTCTGAGAAAAAGGGCCAAAGCAGCTAAGTGTAATGTGTCTGAGGATTTAGATAGATATAAAAATATAAGCTCAATGCCACATACTATGGATGCTATCCTTGTAGTTAATAATTTTGATTCACTGAAAGAATTTGAATTAATAGCTTATAAGATATCCCAAATAACAAAATCATTCAAATCTTACAGTTTGCTCTCAGAAGGATTTTATGATTACACCAAAACTGTGCAGGCAATGCACATCAACCTTCCTCCTCAGCCCCCTATACCATACGTCTTGGTGATTCATAGTAAAACTAAGCAGCTATCTCAACTGTTGCATGAAAGGAACCTTATGAACATTGGCCTATAAATCTAAGATCTTATAATCCCAAACAAAAAGCTAAAGTGTGCCATGCTCATAGTCTTACACCACTACAGCATGCACTTCCGAACCATGGTGCCTGTGGCTAAACAAAAGCAATGTGAAAAGGTTCCTAACTCCTGCCTAGCATTTACATACATATACACATGCCTCATTCTCCCTTGTAAGGGGGGTGGCCGGGACAAGAAATGCGCATTCACCACTAACCACACATACCTCAACCTCTTCTCCCAGCTCGTTGGGGATAAAGGGCTTCCATATCTCCCTCCCTTCCACCCTGCTTGGCTCACCCACAAGGTAGGCGGGCAAGGATAGTCTACAATGAGGCTCGACAACCGCAGCTGGTTTACCCCTACTGCTTCATCATATGTTAACTCCCCTCAAACCCGTCCATCACAGTTCATTGAGCTAGCAGGTGCGAGAAATCCCTTTGGGCAGCGTCATAAATGAACAAATCTTCCTCCACTCATTCCTATCTCTTGGACACACTATTTCCTGCTCCACTGACATTCCACGTACATTCATTGCTCTTTTCACACCATCCATCCATCTCATTCTAGGTCTCCCTCTTCACCAAATCCAATCGCTTCTGCACTCCACACTCTCTTCACTATTCGTTCATCACTCATCCTTTCCATATGACCAAGCCAACTTAACACTCTCTGATTTAACCTATCTGACAGCTTTATTCCAACAGCCATTCTCTGCCAGACATCCTCATTTCTTACGTTATCTATTCTAGATACACCAATCATACTTCTCATACACCTCATCTCCATTACATTGAACTTGTTCCTTTCATCCTCTCTTGCATTCCAAGTCTCTGCTCCATGCAATGCTGTCTGCACAATCACACCTTCATATATCCTTCTCTTAGCATTCATTCCCAAATATCTAATTCTCATTACACTTTTCAACCCACCTAGACATTTACTTGATTCCTTCACTCTGCAATTTACCTCTACATCCATTCGTCCACTCTTTAGTGCATCCGACCCCAAACACTTTAAACTCTCAACTTCTTCAAGCAACTCCCCATCCACTCCTACATTCAACTGCCCAAATTAACACTCCTCGTGCATCTCATGACTTTATTTTTATCAATATTCACACGCAACTTCCTTCTTTCACACACACTATTAAACTCAATCACCTAATGATTCAATTCACTCTCAGTATTAGCCACCAGTACAGCATCATCCGCAAATAGCAACTGATCCAATTTCCACAACATTCCATCCTCACCCACTAGTTCCAAGCCTCTGTCTAATAATTTTACATTTTCTTCCCTTACCACTCCATACATATACACATTTAACAACCATGGCATTTACAACTCTTCTAAATTTGCAAAACTAAGTCAGCATGTCAAAGTATATGCTGTCTCTGATCTGCATCTCCTGTTGGTACCAGCATTGATATTGGATGTAAAGGTAGACTTCATTGTAGACACTGGAGCAAGCATCTCCATTCTCCCTCATCTCATGGCAGCTAATTATTATTTGCTATCTAGTACCATTTCCATTTCTGCAGAAAATCATAAAACGATGCCACGTTTTGATAAGAATTCAGCAAACATTGCTATCCCTCATTTGAAAAAGAAGTTCACTGTAGTTTTGTAGTAGTATCAGAAACTCAACCTTTACTGTGTTTGGATTTTCTACTAATGGAGTGCAAGAAAAATGCAATAGTGCAAAGTGACAGTTTACAGGTACCGCTACCCCTATCCATTTCATTAAGTGCAGTGTCTTTCCTTAGTGTGGTCAACAACTTTTGTTAGTTTTTCTAACTCTTTTACACCCAAGTGACTCTTCTACTTCACCTCCTAACAGTGCTGTATATTATCACATTGAATCAAGTGATGCACCACCAGTATATACAGACTTATCCGTTACTTGCCCCCCTAAAGCCTAGTGTCATTTATTCGCCAATGTCTTCCTGGTCCTCTCCACTACACTTAATGCCAATGAAGAATCCAGGTGAGTGTCATTCTGTTGGTAATTACGGAGCTCTGAGCTCCATGTGCCGTTTGAATAGATATATACTCCTCATATTTCTATTCCTTTCATCAAAATTTTATGGAAAATGGGATTTCCTAAATTGGACTTTCAAAAAGCTTACCACCAAATCCCTGTGCATCCTGATGGAATCCAAGAACTTGAATTTATTATCCCATCTGAACTGTTTGAACATATGTATATGTTTATTAGGTTTGGAAACTCCCCTGCATCATTCCGTAGATTTATAGACTGTCAGTCTAGAGAAGAACATGTAAAACAACTAAGAATTATATTCAAGATTCTCAGTGACAGCAGATTACGAAGCTTAATAGATAAATGTGATTTTTTTGTTGACTGCTTTGAATTTCTCGAGTTAAAAGTGCCTCAGGATGGTCTTTCCCCACCTACATGCAAGAAATCAGCCATCTAGAACATCCCATTACTCTAGATTCTACGGGATTATGAAGATTTCTGGGTTTCGTTAGTATTTATAGACGTTTTATTCCTCACTTTAGTGCTTCGTTCCTCAGTGATGAAACTAGTCATGAAAATTCCAAATAATAAACAGTCACAGAGGTCAAAGAAGCTGTAAAATTCTTCAATGAAATCAAAGATGTTTTACAAATTGCGACAGTCTTAAGTCTTCAAGCTCCTGTATTATATTCTCCATAATTAGAGAGTGATCATTCTGCTGTGGCTTCAGGAGCTGCCAACCATCAAATGGTGAATGGTTCATTGTGCCTATTGGGCTTAACTCCAAGCAACTATCTGAATTTCCACGTAAAATACTCTGTATCTGACCAAGAGTTGTTTGCTGCATATTCAGCTGTCTTACATTTCTGACATAACGGAAATGTAAGACTATAAACCATTAGTTTCTGCATTTCATAGCAGAAACCAATCTAAGACAGATACTCAAGTCAGATGTTAGCCCTACTATATGGAGTATGTTACCAACTTGGACTATATTGTGGTGTGATAATATATCTGCTGATCGACTTTCAAGACCCGTTAATGTCATCTCTATGTCAATGATTGGTTTGCCTGTAATAGCTTGTTCCTAAGAGTGTGAAGAAGAAATAAAGTCTTCCCAAGATAGACTCAAGTATTTTCCAATGGCTGACAGTCAATGCATTAAGTGTAATGTCTCTTTAGAGTATCCTCGACCTTTTGTGCTTCAGCCAATCAGCAAGAGATATCTTCAACTCCTTATACACTATTTCCCTTCATGGTCATAAATGTTCTATTCTACTTATCAAGTTCAGATACTTTTGGTCTTGGATGGACAAAGATGTTCGTGGGTGACTCGTCTTTGCCAGAAGTGCCATGCAACAAAATTTAACACACTAAATTCCAGATTTTCCATCCATATACCAAAGCCATATTCCCTCTTATAAGGGGGGTTGCTGAGTCAAAGAAAATACATTGACTTTCTCTAAGAAGTAAACACATAAAAGGAGATTTCCAGACCCTCATTCTGCCTCACTTAATCGACTTTTATGACACGTAGGGGAACACGGAGGAAGTATTCTTACCCCCTTCCTTAGGAAGGGAGTAGTTGATTTGAGGTGGTTTAAATTGACATTGCGGGCACATTGCCACTCCATTCTCCTACTTTTGGAGAGTTCCAAACTCCTTACCGATCAGCTAAGCTGCATTGTTCATCACAGTAAATGGATTGAGGCTATGTACTTCCTGGAAGTTACAAGAAAATTATTTCTCAACGCATGAGTTGGTGTACTTCATTAAGTAATAATTGACAGAGGAAATCAGATTGACTTTGAGCTGTTTCAGGAACTAACATCCTATCTGGGATTACATTGTCTGCAAATTACATCCTATCACCCTCAAATCAATGGTATGATAGAACGCTCCCACAGAGTTTTGAAGGCAGCCTTAAAGCCCAGACAGCAAAATTGTCTCAGTGACCTACAAGTTGCCCTACTTGGTCCATGTTGTATGCCAAAGCTTCCTCGGTTATTCACATTTCACCTTAGTGACTGGAATGGTTCCACTCCTTAGCTACTTATATGTGAAACCTCATGCCTAATCAGAATCAAGTAAAAATTCTATAGAAACCTTCGTTAGGTAGATGATGGAAAAATATTTTACTTATCTGTCAGACTTCTCAAAAATACCAAGTGTTCCTAGAATCTCTAGTAATATATTCAGTACATCTAATGTTTGGATTTTAGTAGACCGAGTCCGATAATCATTGGTAATACCTTATACAAGGCCTTTTCCAGTGAAAGAATGACAAGATAAGTATTTTAAGATCCATCTGCCTTCAGGTGATACTGATAATATATCTTTAAGCAGTTTGAATCTTACCTGAAGTACCATGTGCAAATCCTCAAAGGTCTCTTCATATTGTGTGAGCTTCTCAAAGAGATTCTCAACCTCGCCTAGTAGTCAGTCAGATGTAATTTTTGGTGTATCCAGTGCCCCTGTATGACAAGCCTCGGTTGAAAATATGGTTGTAATGATATGTGATAAAATCAAAATTAAAATTATTTGACTAGAATTTATCAATTAGAGTCTATTACTAAGCAAAGTATATTCATTTGATTATATATATATATAAGCGTGCTCCCTTCATTTTTATATAAAAATAAAAATAAAACATACATTACATGGAGACATCTCAAGTTTGATATTTGTACCCTCTACTTTATATTGGTATTGAAGTATTATATTGACTATAGCATTACGTGGTGTCAGGTGTTAAAACATCCCAAGTGTCTCAGGATGTGATGTGACATTGTATTTCAAGAAAAAAAAAGAGAGACCTCTCAGTGACAGCAGTCATAAAAGTGTTTAGTGCTCCTCAACAAGCAAGCATGTGATGATAGCCGCCTGCCTGGGTCTTTTTTCTGTAAGGTAGCATTACTGATAATGGGAAAAGATTTTGCCAGGAATTTGAAATTTACTTAATAATTACGGAAAAATATGATAAAAAGTATGAGGTAAAAATAGCGCTACTTCACAGTTGTGGTGGTAGTGAGCTGGTTAACATTTTTAAATTCTTCCTATTTCTGAGGAGGAAAAGAAGTATGTTACATGTGAGAGATATATGTTTAATATAAGAGCCCAAGAAGAGAATGAATGCATAAATACATATGTAACTAATTTTAAGGAAGAGACTAATGATCTGCAGCGTGTTGCTAATGATTTATTGAGGGACAGGAAAGTTTGTGGAATAGCAGATAACATTCTAAGAGGAAGACCAGTACTAATGCTAGGTCAATGACTTGAAGAGGAAATTAATAAATGACAAACTCATGGAGTTTGTGAAGGGCTCGAGATAAACTGTAAGGCAGCCAATCAGTCAGATATAAAATTAGTGTCCAGCAACAAGTTGAAGCATTATGGGACACCATGCTAAAAAAAGAAAGACAAATTCCCCTTGAGTAACCACCATGAAGTCAATAGTTGCAGATTTTGTAGGCAGAGACACACTTTTGGACGGTACTTTTGACCCGTAACAGATCAAAATTTTCACGGATGTGGATGCTGCGGCTTTTTAAAGACTCCATATACCTTCCTTTCAAAGCAGTAACAAAACTCATTAGACAAAGTTGTGTGGAGTGCAGGGTAGAAGATTATCTTTCAGGATCCTAGGATTGTCTGAACAAGAGAGTGGGATATGTGATTGCTCAGAAGAGTTCCACCAAGATGTACTCGTGCAGCAATAACAAGCAGAAAGAAACTTGGTAAAGTTTCACTTTCCTGAATAAAATATATAATTTAGTGCTTTTGTGTATACATATGCTGAAGTTAGTGTCCTGCCCAAGAGAATTTTTGATAAGATGAAGCCCAAACCCGAAATGAAGAAGTCCAGGATTACTTGTCTTTTCCAGCAGTAAATAGTTCCAGTTGGAAAAAAAATATGGATTCAAGGTATATATAATATACTGAAGTATAAACTGGCATTTTACGTTGTAGATATTGACTGTAAACCTTTTATCAGCAAAAAATGCTTGTGAGCTTTTAGAAGTTATAGTTTATATAACCTGTAGTTGTAGACAGCTTTAAAGAAAGTGTAAATGGTCTAATTTCTGAATATTCTGGCGTGTTTCAAGGGTTAGGTTTTATTAAAGGGACTGTTCACTTAGCCAAAGATCAGAACATTAGCCAAGTTTTACACTCACAGACAAAAGTACTAGCGTCCCTTAGAGCTAGACTATAGGCTGACTCAGAAGAAATGGATAAAAATGGGATTATTGTAAAGGAAAGTGGTCCAACACTCTAATTCAGAAGTATGATGATTGTAAAGAAAAGTGTTAAGCCGAGAGCGTATTTAGATAATAAAGACCACAACTGGGTTTTGAAAAGGCAGCACTATCTCTTACCTACTACTGATGAAGCGTCAACAAGGTTATCAGATGCAAAAGTATTTTCAGTTCTTGATGATACTAAAGGATATTGATAGCTTCTACTAGCTGAGAAATTATCTAAGCTTTTGGCATTTAGTACATGCTTTGGGAGATACAGGTATTTACGACTAAGTTTTGGAGTTAATCTAATCCCAGAGATATATAAGAATAGGATGTATGAAATTTTTGATGACTTGGAAAGTATACATATTATCATTGATGATATTCTAGTTCGTGGAAGCAATGACAAATAACATAAATAAAGGTGAAAGAAAGTGTTGAAAAGATGTAAGGATAGGAATTTAAGATTAAATTCAAAGAAATTAAAGCTGAAGACAAACCAAATTGAGCATATATGACATGTGTTAATATCTGAGGGCGTGAAGCCGGACCCCCAAAGGAGAAGAGGTTATAATCAATATTTCAAGTTTCCTGGAAAACAGTGAGCTGCTCATATTCATGGGTTATGATTAATTTTTTGGCTAAGTATATTCCAAATTTAGCAGATATAAATGACCCACTATGGAAATTGCAAAGTAAAGTTATTGATTTTCAGTGGGGCGAAGAACAAGGTGCTTTAAAAAACTTAAAAATTTTATTAATGATACTCCTGTTTTAATCAATTATAATGTAGATGAACCTGTTGCTCTTACTGCTAACTCTTCAGGTTTTGCCGTTGGAGCTTGTATTCTACAAAGAGATGAACCTATGACTTATACTGCTAAGTCAATCACAAAGTCAAAATAATATTCTGATCAAATTGAATAAGAGGTACTAGCAAAAGTTTTTGGTGCAGAAAAAATTAATTCATATATAAATGAAAAATTGAATGCTCCTGTTTAGCCAGATCACTAACCACTGTGGCTTATTATTAAAAAGCTTTTGTCAGTAGCTCCTCCTAGGTTACAAAGAATGCCACTGAGATTTCAGATATATTTCTTAACGTTCAGTATAAGAAGTGTAAAGAAATTTTCATTGCTGATGCTCTAAGACGGGTTAATATGGTTAAAGAACTGGATATTTTAGAAGAATTTATAGTAAATATAGTCTATTTTGATGTTAATGAGTACATTGGTGTTGCAGAAGACATTAAATGAAGTAAAAAAGATAGCTTATCTTTTTAATAGTATGGCCATATTGTAAAAGTCAAACTGCTGTAGATATTCATGAATATTGGATTTAAGGAATAAATTGCCTTTGTAAAGGGATTATTAATTAATATGAATAATATATCTTAACCAGAGAGATGAGGCATATTATCCTTAAATATCTTTATAATTCACACCAAGGTATAAAAAAGACAGTGAGATTAGCTAGAGATCTTGTAAACTCCAGTTGTTGTACATGCTACTCCTGCACATTATTATTATGTAGAATAACTAGTACCCTACTTCCTACATCTCTACATTTAATAGCTAAGATTCCAGACCCAGTGTTTATTAATTAGAGACTAAAAGAGTGTCCAGAAACTAAAAAAAAAACGAGTATGATAAGCATGTTAAACCTTTGGTTAATTTGCAGGAGGATGTGGTTAGGATTAAACACAGCAGAAGCAAGGAAGCATGGAAGACCAATATGGTGGCACCCAGATCATACTCAATAAAAGACAGCTTTGGGCATATGTTTTTCAGAAATAGAAATCATTTGGTGAATAAGGCTGAGTCTCCTCCAGTATTCTCTGGGCATGATTTTGAAAAAATAAAGTGTAAAAATAAAACATCTGCCAAAATGGAAACTAGTCCAGCGACCGAATGTGTTAAATAGGAGTTTCGATCAACCCGAGCCCTGTATACCTAAAACTATATTTTTCAATAGTGCACATATTTGGTAATACTGACTGACCGGTAGTAGAATTCTAGAAGTGTCCACCACAGCAAAAGGATCCTAAAGTGATTGTCACCTACAGTCAAAAAAATTTTAAAAACTTTATCAATAAATATCCTTCTGCTACACCTCTATTACTCCTATATGGTCATGTTTGGCATCAAAATGACCCATTTGAGCCTGTCCATCAAATTATGCTTCAATATCTTGAATATGATGGACTATTTTGAAAACAGTGCACAAATATCACTTTATTACCCAAATTTTGACATCAGATTTGATTTCCGCAGAGCAATAAATTTGATATTTCTCTATAGTTTCACATAATCTTTGGCAATTATTGATCTATAACACTTCCTCTGTTATTACTGGTTCTTCTTATATAACAAATATGATATTTTATTGAAAATTATTTAAAGATATGCTTGAAAATATAAACATTCCCCCTAAATTCAAAAATACGTCAGATTTTTTTTCCTAGTTTGATTGGATTTTCAGTACATGTGATCTGGAAAATACTTCTGATCATAATTTATAATACAGCTGATAATATTTATGTCAGATATATAATTATTTCATATATTAGCCATTCATGAAACATGTAGTCAGCCTTCCAAAACACAGGTAATTAGTGTAAGTCAGTCTAACTATCTCACAGATGCTATATGTAGGCCTTCTACATTTAGAGTGCATCATTTTCATCATCAGACTGTCCATCTTCAATTTCTCCTGCTGTTGGGTTTTTCGGATTTGCACAGCTCTGTCGACACGCACATCCAATGGGACATGCCAGCTGATGCTTTTTACACGTACATCACTCAGTTGTGCACGTGAATGTTTTACAGCTGTAGGTCAGAAGCTCTTTACATACTGCAGGAATATCATCAAGTGTGCACAGTGTGGGATGCAGTATGTGTGATTTCACAGCATACCAACCGCATGTTTCTGGATTGGGAAGAGTTGACATTAGATGACTTGCCCCAGGCCAGACTGCAGGTTGACACTGCGCACATTGCAGGTGCTGTACCAGAGCGTTATGGGTGAGCTGCAGATTTTCTTGGTCAATGATTTGATGGAACATTTTTTCCCGTATGTCATCTGTTGATACTGCATCTGAAGTTATGTCGTATATTTCCACCACAAACAATTCTGCCTGGTCGAAATAATGCCTACCATGGGACATGTCTGGAAATGAATCCAGCAAGTGTGGATCAGAGAGGAATATCTTCCAACATGTCTTCGTCCCATGCCCGTAGAACTGACTTGTGGCATCACATCCAAGTATTGCATGAAAAGAAAGGATGTTTTCCCGGATTTCTGGCTTCAGTGATTCCTGAATCAGATGAACTGGTATGAACTGAGGCTTTTTCACCATACCAGCATCCATCCACATTTCTGCAGCCACCTCAAGGGGGATGAAGAGAACAAGAACATCGGTATCTTTACATTTCACAATTATTCTGAGGAAACCCGCCAGTGCTTCATCCTTGGCATAGAGAATTAGACGTGTGTCTGCCTCCTTCTGATTACTCTGGAGATGTTCGATATTGCCTCAGCGAGATGACACCATGAAGTCAGGGTCAATGTTCCACCAGCGACAACCAGTACTTTGTCAGCTGGTAGTTCGCTTGCTCATGAAAGGAGTTCCTTCGTCAAATACCTGATCAGGTCGACTTTGTTTGCGTTTACTCTGATGAAATTCTGCCATGATGATGGCAGTTTTGTTGTTCCATCTTCAACGAGATGGCAAATCTTTCTTTCTCCAGTCATTCACTTGTACATGGTTCCAAACTTGATCGTGTAGGTGCGGTAAGTATGGAAGACCATATCAACCCATGTGAATGGCTCCTTGAAGCTGGAAAATATGCTCTGGCAGGAGACGATACCTAAATCCCCAAATGTGCAGCAAACAGTAGGCTTTCCAATGGCATGTACAACAGCCATTCCATCTACCAGAACATATGTCTTCTCATCATTTGTTGGTATTTTCCTGCTCTCATAACCATCAACGACGATGTGGGAAAGAGCTGCTTTGTCAGATATTCTCATCTGGCCACCAATTATTGCAAGTGAGCGTGGCACAAAACTCACTTCATGCTTCAATATGTTTGAAAAGTTTAATGATCTTCCACTTGCAGAAGCACTTAGTAGTCTTCTGAGAAGAACTCTGTCTGCTGTGATATTCTTGGTTTTCTCCACCTAAGTTTGGATCTCCACATCATAGAGTGATGCAAATCTTTTGAATTTGCCTTCTCTATGGGATCTGATAGTGGTTTTATAGCTGTTGCACATAGATGAGATTCCACAAACTCAAAAAGCAATGTCTCGCCAAGTTCCGTTGCTGACAGGAAGTCACCTTGGATCCTTTCACTGACAACATCATTTGTTGAAATGCATGCCAGACTGGTACCATCTCTAGTAAAGGGCTTGAATCTTTCAGACTGATATCTCATCTTTTCTACATCTTCTTCGTCTCTCTTAATTTGGGTTTTCTCCAGGTATTTCGAAATTTGAGGCTTGGTACTGGACGATGTCTCAACTTGGTTGCTTATGTCATTTGCCATCCATGCCAGGTCAGTGTATGTGAGCATCCAGCAATCAAATGTTGACCTTGTACATGTAATGCCCACAATCCAACCAATGCGAAATTGGTTGCCAGCTGGTTGAAAATCCCTTCAGTTTCCTTGACCAAAAATTTTCATGGTGAAACTCATTGCAAACAATCAGTGAGGTTGTATTAAGCTCTTGCATGTCGGTTAGGTACACAACATCCCACCTCATACAGTTCATGTGGTCATAAACTGCCATCAATGGCAGCGGGAAAGAGTTTCAAGGTATAGATTCCAAATGCCTTCTTTCTCAGCTCATAACAACAAACAGTAGAAGCTCCACGAGGTCCATGTACTTTTTCCAGAACATGAATATCAGGTCATCAGTATGTTCTGCGACAAAGACATCAAAGTTGCTCCACAATGCCTGAGCATCATATACAAAGTCACAAACTGCTTCTTGGCATTCTTTCGTGTTGCTGTGGCTGAAACGCTCAGATATGCATGAGGCAAAGTCAGACAGCTGTTTGCAAGCCTGCTTGTTCTGGTCTTTATGCCATGCCCAGAAGATTTCCATCAAAATTCACCACAGCCCATCTAGTGCCACCTTATGAGCCCTCACTGCCTTGTCCCATGACTTACCAAACAGGATTTTGTCAGCAGTGTGTTCAGTGTATATTCCTGCCTCGTTCCATACATCTGTTAAATCTGATTTTGCCCATGTGTTTCCTTATTGCACCAAGGAGGTTCATGGCTTGTGGAAACCTCCATGGCGCAACAGTATGTTGCTTTGGATATCTGGATGGGCTCAGATGAGTTGTCTGGCTTTACTGTACAGGGCTTCGTCAAAAGTAACAACAGTAGTTGCTTGATTGAGTTTCTGTACAATCTCCTTGCACCGTATAAGAGCTGTCATGATGGTGTACATCTCATGAGCTGGTGCAGGAATGATGGGTAGGTAGCCAACTATAGTTGCAGGCATTGACCCATTGGATAACATTTGATTTCATTCAGTCCTACTAGGTAAGCTCTAATCACCACCTTTGGTCATTCTGCCGTAGAGCCATGCAAGGTCTTTCATCCTGTATTGTTGAGATACATTACTTGTGGTTTTGAACTTGTCATATGTTACATCGGTCGAGAATTTGCTCAAAACTTGCTCTGTTGTTTTTGGGATAGTGAACAGTTTGTGGAGGTCAGCAGGGATATTCTTCAGTGACTTCTATCTGTCTATGGTTGTGCCCTCTATTTGATTTTCACAACTGGGTCCAGGTCGAAATGCTACCATTAGTGTTACATGGAATGTTCCCCGGTCATCCAGGGTTTTCTCCACAATGTCCATATTATCAGCAATGAATTACACAAATTTATCTGGTGACAGTGAATCAGGAATGAAGGTGTTCTCGTTGGAAGCAAACTTCGCAATCTGAGAATCTGCAATTGATGTTAGGATAAGCCTCACAGTGTCGTAACTGATACTATCTCCAGTGGCATTGAGGTAGTTTATATTTCCTTGGATTGTGTTGCATGATGAATGAGAAAGCCAGTTCCTATATGCTTGGGGGTGTTCTTGCATCTGCCTGATGCAATATACACAATCGTTTGACAAATCTGCAGAATATTTTTGTGAATTTTGTCATCAATTTGCTTATCATCATCATAGTCTTTGGGTAGCATGTTCCATTTGAGAAGTGTAAATAGGCTATCTGGTACACATGCTGCTGATGATCGTTGGTTGATGTTGCCATAGCCTGGATGGCCTGGTGCCCCTGACATATCTGCCTGTAGCTTGGAAGCCTAATAGTGGAGCGATTTTACAAAATTGAATTGGTGCTGCTGAGCTCCTAAATCATGCGATCCTAAGGATAATTCTGTTACTATTGATTCTGTGGCAGTCGCCAAAGCCTCAACTGCTACTCCTTGACTTATCTTTGGAAACAGGAGTGGCTTGTTTTTGTTGTTTAGTCGTCTGAAAGTGATTCTGTCACTGTAATGAGTTTGGAGTTTAAGTTTCAGTGTGTGGGAGTGGAGCGATGGATTACTGATGCCAGCAGCTTCAAAATCTGATCTGTATTGTTCCAACACTTTGTCCATATTATACACATAGCCTTGCTCTAATCCAGCATCTAGGGTTTGAACAAGGTTGTTAAAGCATGCTTGCCCTAGCCCAATATCTGGATGATTGCTTGAAGTGGACCCGGCAATCATGGCAACTGTTTTTTCTGCCTGATACTTACAGGGCTTATGGTAGTGGACTCATATGCAATGGGGTCGTTTTCACATATTCTGCATTTCACTTTGTAGTTATGTGTTGCCAAACGTTTTATCACACCACTAATTTCATCAGATTGTACCTGAATGACAGGCTCTCTTTTGCGAGTCTGACAGAATATGCACATTTTATAGTCTACAGCTTGGACAACACTTCGTGTCAGGGGTGCTTGATCCACAGCAATATCTGGCTCCTGATCAAGAGGAGGTTCTTGTGCGTGTTTTTTTTTTGTAGCATTCAACCACAACGTGAAGATTGACATTACTCGTGAATGATGCATTACACTGCTTGTGCCAAACTGGACTTCATTCATATATACTTTTATGATCCCATTCAAGACTATGGAGTGTTCCATGTATTGTTTTTCTTCGTTGGTTTTTCGGATTTTGTAGTCTTCAGTCATCCGTACAATGCCCTGTTGAGTGGCTATTAACAGTTTGGTGACCTTTTTCGTTGATTGGGAAAAAATACATAACTGCCAGTTCATAACTGTATTCCTGCGCTTCGTAGGATCGACTGCCACAGGTTTTATTTCTTCAGCCATTGTCACTGCACTACTAGTTGTACTGTTCATTTACAATTCCAGCTCGAACGGTCAGTCCGTTGCTACCTGAAAAGAGAGAACAACATTATATGTCATATCACTGTTTCATTTGCTTCCAAATCGTTACATATATTGAATTGTCATTCAGATAAGCGCTACAGAGACATTGTAAAGGTCAAATATGAAAATAAAGTAAGATAGAAATTAATTCTTTGTTCATCCAATATCTCACACATCTTGTTCATTAACATGCACTCTCAAGTGTCTAAAATCAAGAAGGCAACATTATACAAAGATAAACCCATTATAAATAAAAGAAATAGATGAAATTTCCAACTTTGAAATTGCTTTAAATTTAATGGTTATCTGACGTAAATATCATCAGCGGTATTTTAAATTATGATCAGAAGTATTTTCCAGATCACATGTACTGAAAATGCCAATCAAACTAGAAAAAAAAAATCATGACGTATATTTGAAATTAAGGGTATGGTTACATTTTTGAACATATCTTTTAGAAATTGTAAATAGAATATCACATCTGTCATATGAGAAGAATCAGTATAACAGAGGAGGTTTTTTATATCACTAATTGCCAAAGATTGTGTGAAACTATAGAAAAATATCAAATTTATTGCACTGTGGAAATCAAACCCGATGTCAAAATTTGGGTAATAAAGTGATATTAGTGTACTGTTATTCAAAGCAGTCCAATATATTCATGATATTGAAGCATAATTCGATGCACAGACTCAAATGGGTCATTTTGTTGTCAAACATGACCATATAGGAGTAATAGAGGTGTAGCAGTAAGGATATTTATTGATAAAATTTTGAACATATTTTTGACTGTAGGTAACAATCTGTTTTGGGTCCTTATGCTGTGGTGGACACCTCTAGAATTCTTCAGCCGGTCATTCAGTATAACCAAATATGTATACTATCTGAAAAATATACTTTCAGCTATACAGGGCTCGGGTTGAACCAACTCCAAAACTAGAGTCCTTTTCAATACTGGCCGCCGGGCTAAACCACCTACACATGTTCCCATTATATTGCCTCATTGCATCAGTTTTCTATGAAAGTAACAGACGCACATTACATGGTGAAATCTTAAGTATACTTTTTGTATCATCTTCTACATATTGTCATTTAACGTATTATTTTGACTATTGCCTTGCAACCTCCGAAGCTAGTGTGCTAAGGACATTAGTGATGCTAATCATCGGGATTTATAACAAACCCCAGTTTTACCCTCTCTGACGACTGCAGTGTCACTCTCTGAGATGGATGTATGCGTGTTGTAGCTAATCCTCAGTATCTGTATTTATACAGAGACTCCGTCACCATGCAAGGATATACACATCTTTTTAATGTGTTTGAGATTGCATTTAACTCTTTCATATTCCCTTTTATTGTGATGATCTTAAAAATCTTTTCAATATCCTTTTTATATCTATAAGAGTATGAATACGTCAATTAAAATTAGGAATTCATTTTTTATTTCACTATAAACTGCTTAATTGTTTTGGAGTTAATGATATATTCTGAATATAATCCATGGACCCGTACCTTTGTAATAATACTAAGTTCTATTAGGTCAGGCATGTTTTATTTTCATCAGTCAATTGTATGAATAATATGATTAAGAATTGTTAAAATTTAGGAAACTTGTTTATTTCATGCTCATTTGAAGCATTTACATGTCGTTAGTTGTCAGTGTCAATAAGTCTTGTGAATGTCAATAAGAATTGCTAATGTCAATCAGTTCACAGTTCATTTATCTTCTTTATTTCCTTATTTGATTTAGTTTCAGATCTTTCATACAAGTTTTTTTTTAAATATTTTCAGATTTTATTTTTTTCTATGTATATCAAGATATCTAATATTAATATCAATATTATATATGCTTGCTTCTTCCAAAACGTGCACAATCAATAAATATATCTCCAATGTAAACATTTCACATCAATTAAATAATTTGATTAACCATTAGTTGAGTCCCAATAAACCTAATTAAGCCTGGACTCGTCATAAAGGTATGCCAGACCTTAAAAGTGCGTAATTTATAAATTATCCGACACTGCACAAGACTTATCAAGGAACAACTACAACGGATCATACTGTTACGTGATACGTCTTGCAAAATATTTTATTGAAAGATACATCTTTGTAAGCCATGAGAAAATGTTGAACACGTGAAAGTCTTTGGGGTCTTGTAGAAGTGTAGCGAAATTAATGAAGAGAGGTATTTATTACTAATAATGTATGTAATATATTTTGATAATTAATAAAGCGCAATAATACCAGGATAAGCCCAATTATTCTTTACATACCATTGTAACGAATGTCAAAGATATTAGGTCTTAATCGCAGACCTAAAATACAATATCTTTCTATGCGTTATTTGAAATTAACGCTCAGAAAGACAAACAGAATACAAATGCTGCACTAATAATAATAATAATAATAATAATAATAATAATAATAATAATAATAATAATAATAATAATAATAATAATAATAATAATAATAATAATAATAATAAAATAATAATAATAATAATAAAAATAATTATGATAATAATAATAATAACTATAACAATAATAACAGAAATAAATAATAATGATAATAATAATAATAACAATAATATATAGAATAATTCTTAAATAAACTTGTGCAGTTACTACTGACAGAATATTATGCAACAGACTAGCCAGCTCGTTCCTTGAAAGTATGCTGAAATAAATGGTAAATAAAAAAGATAATATTAATCTGAGTTCTTACATTTGTTTCAGAATGACGTATGAGGCATGAGATGGTTGCTTGCTGAAAGCACAAACAGATAAGTAGTTAGATGAATAACCTATTACGATATAAACAGATATTCCCTAACACCTTGAATTGATAAAAGGAAATAATA